>CAAKHC010018712.1:25788-48976 GCA_901007825.1 Macroramphosus scolopax
ACCTCTCAGCAAAAATTTTTGCTAGAAGAAGGAAGAAACTCAATGTTTTGTTTTTGTGCAGTATAACATAGTTATGATGACATAGATCATAGAAAAGAAAAACATTGAATTAATTAATTAATTCAGATTTTTAACTGCCCATAAGCATGTTATTTATATATCTTTATATTTATACTAAAATAAAAACTGTTCTGTCCATGCAAGTGTGTTGAAATATGTAATCTCAGACAGAAGAGGAAAGATATAAAACAATAAAACAATAAACAAAAGTGAAAGAGGTGAAACATTTTCCGTTTCACTTCAATAAAACAAACTGTATGTGTACCAACTTATCTCACATCTGTTTTTTAAAGTCCTTCATACAGCAACATTACCTGGTTCACAGTGAGTGTCATTAGAACATGAGTTGTTCACTCTCTGTTTCTCGCTGCAGCACTCTAGTGAGTTCTGATGTAGGGCCTGCAGACAGAACAACAGGCACATATTAACTAATCTATAAAACTTGAACAAAGATGATTGTAATGGTTAATTTTCTACCTTAGTTACAGGTGTCTCAGGTCTGATAAGAATCACAGTTGCCGCCAAGACCAAAAGAAATGACAGAGCCATAGTTGAACCCTTAAAGAGCAAACAAACTTTGAATCAGTATAAATCAATAAATCATCAATCCCTTGGACTGGCACACGGAAGGTGCATCTTTCCATTTAATCCCACAATAAATAAGGATGATAAAGCAGTCTTAGGATAAGCAGGATGCTTCAAAGACGTTTCAGGTAATTTTCTGTCTTGAGGAAGCTGCTGAAAGAAAACTTAATAAATAATGGCCTCTGTATCAAGCTTACATAGTTGTTTTTGTATTGTTGCAGATGCTTTCTCAGGTCTTTGCTGTTGACTTATTCTGATCTTTTGTATTTGGAACTATATTTTATTTTGACAAGGACCATGTACGCTAGACTTGTCTATATATCTATATGCCAAAACACCATTAACGTTACATACCAGGGTTGCACTCAGAATATACAATGTAAACACAAACTGTATTGTACAAACAAGTATTCATAAGCGGACAGCCTCCCAGACACACCTGTCACTTTACTGTCTGTTTGACGATACCATTTCAACTTCTACATACTCGTTTCGCAGTGCAGCGTAATTATCAAGTTTACCAAACAACATAGCTAACTTTACTGTATCAAATGAGATCTAAGGGCTACTGTCTGTTGCTGATACAAGGTGGTGAACGTTAGCTAGCTAGCACCTGCCACAGTGATGAAGTTATGCTGTGAATGAGCTAGCAGACAGAGCTAAGATAAAGACTGCTTTAGTGAGGCAGCTCTGCTAATCTGCAATATTTACATCACAATTATAGTAGCGTTACATTATCGAAGCACAGAGTGAACAGCTCATTAATGAATTATCGAAACACTAAAAGTTCACTCACCAGCCAAACACTAGGCTTTGGCCTGACCAAACTCCTAGGTGTGTTTCAGATCGACGTCAGACCTCGTCCGCCGCAAAGGTCTTCACCAGGTTTTACCACTTTTATCCGTTGTGGGCTTGTCATCAACACACCTCCGCCGTTCAACCAGAGATAATCCCTCAGCGATAGTGCGCAGCCCAGAGCTACTTGCTTCCAATTACCGTGTACACTTCCGGGTACGACATTCACAATAAAACACTAACAGTTGTTAAAATCAAAATATAAAAATACAATGAAATAAGCATGGGATGACAGGTCTTTTGCATTTATCTGAGTAGAAAATATAAATATGAATACGCATGAACATTAAGAAAATAAATACTACTTCCACTACTTACTACTACTGCTACTGTTTCTACTACTAGTACTAGGTACTTCACCCTCTTCTTAATTTCAAGAACTCCGTTGTGGTACTATCTCATTCAAATTCATTAGATTTTTTTACTGTTTGACCTTACAACGATTGAATTTAAGTATCTGCTAAACTATAGCTACTAATGCTAAGTTACTCCTATCACTACTGCTAATTATAACATGATTAATAATATCAATACCCTCAGCCTCCGATTCTAAGTAATTACAGATATAATTTTACCTTTTTTATTTCAATTAGACTTCATTCGTTCTCAAAAGCATTGCGAACGCTCTAAAACAGTAAGGATGAAAAGTAATATTGGTGAGTCCTAAACATTCATGTAACGTGACAAGATATATCTAAAATAAAATTATTCTTCACTGAAACACTTAGCTGATATTACTGGATATATTCACGAACAATTGGAATTCCCTAATCGATTTGTAATTATTCAAATTCATAACACAGTACACCTCTGCCTCTGGGGCCCCGGGTCAGGTTTCTACGGATCCACTAAAGAAAAAAGGATCATCTGAATAATTTCAGCATTACTCATTAATTGGAAGTTGTTTGGTCCCATCACGTAAAAGTTATAATTTTTCCGACTGAGCTTGAATGCAGCCTAGCCTAATACCCACTGTGGCGGGAGTTTTGAACAGTCGCAGCAGCGTCGACGAGCGCCTCGTCATAACAGAATGTACTAATCGCGAGTCAGTTTTCCGTTTTATCGTATTTAGAAAAGCAAATGTCTGTACACTAACTATGTTAACATTATTGGTTACTCTTGAAGGCATAGCTCACTTAATTCGAAACAGGTAATCAAAAGAAATGAATCACGCCAGAAGCATAAAAGAAATGCTGAGCATCCCAACGGGAAGCAGGTGATTAACGTTGATGTTAGCTAGCTTGTGCTTCACAATGACTAATCCTATTTTTTACTTTTCACCTTTTGTAGTGTTTTACAGGGTAATTGAAGAGAAATAGATACTATTTAAGTAAAGCATAGTAACACCCATACATCCAACAATGTATTTTCCTAATTCCAATACTCAACATTTGTGTTTTTAATTTCTTTACTATTAAATCCCGGTGGGACCAACCCAATCAACAGGAATGTGGCAGCCACCAGCTACTCCAGTTTCTCAGATTCTCAGCTTTTCTTTGGGTCTCAGTTTTGGCCTGAGAATTCTCAGGGAACGTCTCAGGATATGAGTTTGTCATCGAGGAACTCCCAACAAAGTTCACAAGAGGTGAGATTAACCACCATGATCTTGTAGGTTTTTTTGGCCAGTGATACCTTCTATTAAAGATGTAGGAAAGAGGCAGCCTTACTATATAATATAATATAACATTTAGTCAACTGGTTGTCAAATGGGACAGCAAACATGGAAATGTGCAGACTTTAAAATGATCAAGCTCTGCCATTATTAGTGTAATGATGAAATGTTTCCCATATGGTGTAAAGCACATTCGTATTTGTGATATGGAAATCTTCACAGAATTAGGACCATGAGAGTACAGTATCCACTTGAGTTTATTATCTCTCACATTAGGTAAAAAATACTTATGCCCTGTGTATATAACCCTTAATGATGTGTTTTGTCACTTTGTAGGGGAGTGACCCAAAGTTTACAAGCAGTTATCACACCAAACCTCTCCTGTATGGAGAATCGAAAGACAAAACCAAAGGTTTTGGAGTGTTGGATACATTTGAAGAGTACAAGAAAAAAGCAAAAGAGAAAACTGAGAGGTACTTTTCTATTTCAGGAACAGAGAAAAACTTCGAAACATGCAACTTGGCTTCAATTCATGCTAGTGGGGTTATTTACAAGATTCTAAAATCTCACCATTTTCTTTTGTCAATATATCAGAGATATTTTAGCTGAAGAATGTCTGCATATTCGAGAAACTCTGAGCAATGTAAGTGATAACAGGCATCCATTCTAATACTTATTATATAAGTCCACTTTTATACATGTAAAACATTTTTAAAATGCTGCGATGCCTTTTCAGATCCAACAACTTGTTGCTGGCACAGACAAAAATGACCCTGCATGCCTTGAAAACGTCCTTGAAAAGTTTTGCAATTTTTCGTCAACCTGTAAGTTTCCTGTGGGATTCTGTTAAATTATGTTTTTTTTCTACATTTATGTTGCTGTATTTTAGGTTGTTTTCTATTATACTGTACACAACTGTTTCAATTCAGCATCCACTGTTTAGTAATAATAACAACATAAGCCTGAGGTATTGCCAGTAGATGGTGCCCTTTGCCCACTGACAAACATCAGTCATGCGTCATTTCATTAACTCCAGTGAGATATTATTGATTGTATGTGTCATAATATACTCATCTTATTATGTTGTCTATTTCCCCAGTGCAAAATAATCTTAACAGTTTCCAAAGTGAAATCTCACAGCAGTTAGAGACCTTGCTTAATAAAGTGAACTCCCATACAGAGATGATGAAAGAACTGGAAGAAAGGAGGCAGAAGGTGAATAGTATGTTGCTTGAGTTCAAGATAACTGCAGGTCAAACTAGGTGGCAAAAACATGTGTCTGATTAGTGATGAGTGTAATTGTTCTTTGATATTATTCAGAGTGGAGACACCATGCCAGAACTTGGCTCGGATGTGCAAAGTTTAAAGAAAAGTCTGGAGGTTCTCAGACATGAGCAGGAAAGAGAACAAAGCATGCTTGAAGAGGCCCTGCACCTGCTCAACGCCTTAGTCTCAGAGAATGCAGCCAAACACAGTGCTGGGAAAGTAATGGACACAGCCATACAGACGTCCCCTCAGCAGGACAACACGCTTCCAAGCATACAGTTTAAATATTCATCAAACAACCAAGAACACAATCAGGTTCATGCTCCCCCTCAGGATCCCAGCTGTATCATAGGAAAAAGGAAATCCACTTCAAGAGTTTTGAGGAAGCTCAAAAACAGAAGTAAGCGCACCTTCTCGGATGAAAACAGGCCACCGCTCATCGAATGTCAGAAACGACAAAGTGTTTCAACCCCTCTCTGTGAGCATCGCGATCTGAACAAGATGACCTGCTTGGACAGTCTCAAACCAGACTGTCTAACACCGCTGAAAAGGCAGACCAGAGTAAGTGAAACTGCTGGATGTTTCATCAGCCCACTAAACTGCTGGCCTCTGGACAGTAACAGCCCTACTGGTCTATTGGGAATCGATTCCGTCTTTGACATAGTGTCCGATACATCCAAATCAGGTTCCCCAGTGAAAGCTGAAGGCCTCTTGCAGTTGTTTGACATGGATGGCTATTCTCCTGTATACTTTTAGAAGATGGTTTAAGGCCTTTGTTTTCTTATTTCAGGGTCTAGAGGAATACAAGCCCAAACATAGATCGTCTGGCTCTTGTGACCTATGTTCCTAGTTTTATAGTTATTCAGTTTTTGAAGAATGAACAAAGTTTATTTGTTTGTCTGATTAAAGAACCCGCGGAAGCAGCAAACAGGGACTGATGCTAGAAGCCTTGCGTATACGTTCAAATAATTTTCTTCCATCTAGTTCCATTTGATTTCCTGCTTCAATATGAAACTTTAGCAGTTAAGCTTCTTTGCTTACGTTTGTTATTCTGATTAATTTATTCTGTATCTACACTGCTGACCTGTGAATGCAAAAAAAAAAAAAATACAACTCACTTGTATAGTCATTGGGAACCAAATGTATCTTTTGTGGTATTGATGTGATAAATATTTGTGGGCCCAGTATATAAAATACATGTATACAAAGCTGTAATTAAATTTGTACGCTTTAGTTGAGCTCTGATAAATAGTCATATGACAGTCTTTCATGTCGCTTCTGTTGTGCGTCGACATTGAACATCTTGTTCCTTTGTTATACCAAGAGGTGTTTAATACTTTTTGTCCACCCAATTTATATCAACGAGTGTAGACTAACTTTTGGTGACCTCTCCGTTTAACGCAATACAATTCAACATAACTTCAAAGTTTGAAGAATAAACATTTTCTAAATTGATTTCAATATCATCATTGTAGTAGCATGTAAGTCATTTTCAGGCAGAGTACTAAGACCTTTACTACTGCTGCTTGAAAAAAATGAATGCATTTGGCCCGGCTATATGTTCATTAATAATACATTTCCTTGATAAATTCTCTTAAATAGATCTCATTTGACATGGGTTTTACATTCTTAAGTCTTCAGGGGCAGACATGAGTCCCCTCGGATTGAGATTTGCCACTAAGCAGACGTCATAGTTGTCATGCATCAGAGCACACCGAGCCACCACTGTCCACCGGTTATCACATGGATCCAGCTCCAAAATGTCCTTTTTTATACCATCATGACGATCTGAGATAAAAGAAACAGAGGGTCATCATGCTCAACATCTGTCAAATAAAGTGGATAAAGATTTTTCCTCACCTGCTCCGTTGTAGTATCCACACACATAAATCTTCCCCCCGACCACTCCTGCATTTGAAGCATTGGTGCGCAGTGAAAGCTGGGCACAGGGGAGAGGAGGTCCATCTCTCCAGGAATCTTTGTCTGGGTTGTAGATCTCCACAGCATCGAGACAGTGGCGTGATTGCCCACGGTCCACTCCCTCACAGCCAATGCCTCCTGGAGGTGCAAGAAGGTTTATTATCAGCTAAGGCCAAATACTTGTAGAGTATATGAGCGATATGGTGTCAAGTAAGAGTCTTACCCATCACAAAAATTTCATCATTGAGCACAACAGCACTGCAGCGGTATTTTGAATGCTTCATTGGAGCCAGCTCTCCCCACTTGTTAGTGTTTGGATCGTACTCCAGAAGCCGGTTACTAAGACGGTCAGGCTCATCATCCAGCCGGTATGACTGGATGGTGAAGACGGGGAGACGGCATGACATAGCAGAGCAGGTGCAGTCAGAGATTAGTCACATGACGATACTTGAACTGGCTCATATTAAATATATCCATTTTCTACATTACACAGAACGAAACTGAATTCATAGTAATGCTAAACTAGCCCATTCTTGGGCTTTTTATGAACCCTAAACTTTGCTTCTTGGAAATTTGGCCTCCACACATATTCAATCTACTGATTTCCAAATGTAATAAGTGAGATTTAGCCCACCATCCCAAAATTCAAATTTTGTCGAGAATGATCTCCTGCAGCGTGTAAAGGTCGTATGAATCACCTGAGGTGTTCGGCCACCAATCACACAGAGACGATCTTTCAACCTGACCACACTGTGATAGGCCAGCGGCAGTGGCAATGGAGCTGCGCTGCGCCAAGGTCCTCCCTGCAGAGAGCAGCGCTCCACACAGTTAGTGATGAGTAACTGGTTCTTCAGCTTCATCAGCCCACCCATCAGGTACAGAGTTTCACCCAGTGACCCGAGACCATAAGAATCACGATACTCTGCGGATGTCAGGCGCTCCCAGCTCCCTTGGGCCTCTACTTTGTACCTGGAAACCCCAGACAACAATCAGTGCCATCTGACAGTAAATACAAAATGAAGTAATTCACTAATATCCTTCTTACCTGTAGATCTCAACATTCATGTCCTTCTGTCGTACCATTCTGCGTGCCACAGCCTCTCCTGCTACTATGATCTTATTTTCTTCAGTAACAACTCCAGCACACACGTACCCCAGAGAATCTCCATATCGAGGTGAAGTGATATAATAAGTTTGGCCTGTTGACGGGGCATAGCAAAAGCTGCGTTCACTGTAGTTGCCGTACCTTGATCTAATCCCATCACTGTCATTACCAATACAGAGAAGCAGATCTGTGGTCTCCATCCCGTAGCGCAGCTTTAATTTGCGTGGTGCAGCCGAGGGATGCAATGATGTCGACTCAATGGCTTGGTTCAAAATCTCTAGACATTCAGCATCAGACAGCAGGGCAGTATTCCTCTTCATCATCTCCATTAAATAGTCTGGGTTTATCAACGGCAGACGGACTTTCCTGAGGAGCTCTGGCAGATGCGGAGCACGTACCTCTTCATCCATAAGAGGGCTGTGTTTGACCCAGTGAAGGACCACATCCAAGATGGTTTCTTCTCTTGAGACATTGAGGTCATCCGAGCTGAGCAGCCTTCCCAGTTGATGGGCCTCCAGCTCCAGTACCTCCTCATTCTGGCAGACTTCGACAAAGTGTTGCCTCAGGAAGCGCTGAGCACGGTCAGCCAGGTCCTCTGCACCAAGGTCTCTGGCAAAGTAATACACACCAAGGCAGTTGGAAGCATCCATGTTCTCCGACATGTGCAGCTGGCAGCGAGAAAAGACGTCGTCCATTTGTAGGAGAAAAGCTGCAATAGCGATGCCTTGTACATTGCTGTTAGTGAGAGGAAGATCTGAGCAGTACATGTAGTTCAAGAGGAGAGCCAAGCTGTCTGCAGGGGTGTCACGCAGGAATATTTCTCTGTTGTGACACTCACGAAGACCACAAGTGAACATAACATGGAAGTACGGGCTGAAGGCTGATAGAACAACGCGGTGGCAGGGGAAGCTGATGCCCTCAGCAATCAGCACTACATCCGCCAGATGTTCAGTCTCCCTCATCTTCCTCAGCTGCTTGAGCAGCGTCAGTCCATGTTTGGCTGTTAAATCCATTTTGCGTTAAAGTTTTCGTAGGAATAATATTAAAAAAGGAACACGGGAGGATTTATGCACCGGAAACAACAAGTGAGGAGGATTTCTCTGAAAAACAAAGACATCAATATTTCTTAATATATTAATATAATCTAAGTTTGTTGATGTCAAAATATGGGTAAAAGAAAAGTAATAATTGTTTTACTTGATTAATCATAATATTGCAAAGATTTCAAAACAAATGTATTTAGTAACAACAAATCTACAATATCAATTTACCTGCATAAACTATATTATAAAAACTATAAACATATTTCAGCAAATCCTGGTCTACATAACGTGCACTTCTACAAGTTAGCAGGTTAGCAGTCAACGACATGGAGTATTCAATTCCTCTGTAAAATTCCTTACCAAGGTCATCAGCTCCTTCTGCTTGCAGTTATCTCAGATCTAAAAAAGACTCGTAAATGTCCGGGTGTTTCATCAGTCTGCATGTGTTGTTGCTGTTACTGGACGTATCTGAGGGGATTACAGAGGGTCTGAGCAATTGCAAGGGACAAAGTTATGTAGCCCCTCCACTGCTGTGGCCCCTTCTGAGCTACTAACCCAAAAATAGACGGTGTTGTTGCAGACAAGTGGGTCAGAGAAGTTTGAGCAGTCAGTAAGATTCACTTTTGAAGCATCAACAGGGGCAAATGTCACAAATGATTGTGCCATATATAATTTGACTTGCACACATCACATCTTTGTGTTTTTTCCTCTACAGTTGTAGTTTGTTTGCGTCGGTCACGTGCATGCAGCTCTGGAATGACTGACGTGAAACATTGCTCCCAGGTCGGATTCAGATTTCATGACGGTACTTTCTTAAAGGCCCAGTGAGCCAAAATGTTTCAGAAATCAGACCAAGCAAATTAAGTTTGATTATTACGTTTTTTAACAAATATAAAGCTTGTAGATTAATTTGTCAGACATTTTGACTTGCAAGCACGTTGTTGTATTATTAACTGTTCACTGATGCATTTTTCAGGAGAAAACACCTTTGCACTCTATTAATACTTCACCACTGCGGTTTGACCATGAGATGATATTTCCCAGTTCATTAGCTTTACTTCTGCTTTTGAATGGAAAAGCATATAACTATACACCTCTTAAAAGTTAATTTGTTTCCTGTTCCCGACCATAATTACATCCTTTGTTTATGCTGGTCACAGTGACAAAGAGCTGACTAATCTTTGCTCCACATCCTGAATGAAGTTAACCATTAGGCAATATGATGTGCTTGTGCAGATACAGTTTTGAGACAGTCGTACTCAGAGACAGGTCTGTGGCCAGTTTATAGTAAACAAGGGTCTTTGGAGTGTGGTACCTCACTAGGAGTATACCTTCTTTACCGTCTGACAACGCCACCCCCTGATGAGGGGCAGGAGGACCCACAAATCTTGTCTTGAGTGTAATGTGGCCAATTCTATAGTTATTACTTCACTATATTTATTACTTCCTGAATAGTCATGTGATTTGCCCAGACATCATGTGATCCCAGGTGTTTTGTGAATGTGATGCAGATTTTTGTGTGTCTGTCTGTGGAGATCCCCACAGGAGTAACTCTCAAATACTGCATGAGAGAAGATTTCACTTGAACTGACTTTGACATACAGACTACAGATGGACTCTAGACGCAGAATTGGGAAATACAAAGTGGAGAGGGAAGTACTGGATGAGCAGAGACTGGAAGAGATAACTCAGAGAAAGACTTACCTTGACACTTCCTTAACTAAACAGCTGAAAGAGTCCTTAAGGTGAGACAAACTTGATCGCTCAATTTTGTGACTTTTAACAAACAAGCTTTGCTGAATTTGTTACAACCTTATTCTAGTGCATGCATTCTTGAGAATATCTGCCAATATGTCCATGTGTCCTTCAAATCCACTACAGATGTACAGGACCCAAGCTGAAACGAGCTGTCATGAGCAGTTTGCCTGTATTGTACTGGCTGCCCAAATACTCAGTCTGGGACTATGGCATGCCAGACCTTATCTCTGGCATCAGTGTGGGCATAATGCACCTGCCACAAGGTACGATGATAGTCTATATTAGTCTGATCTGTTAGATGATCGCTAAAGCAAATGGTTATCATGTGATCCCAACTGTTTTATGATTTGTAGAATTGTCAAAAAAATCTCATTAGATTTTCCATTTATTATCTACATTTAAACAGTACAGTTGTAAAAACATCAGAGTGTTCATGTGTGTTATGCAGGTTTAGCTAAGACTTTAGTTTTCCACAGGTATGGCATATGCCCTTTTAGCCTCCTTGCCTCCTGTGTTTGGGCTCTACACATCCCTCTATCCAGCATTAGTCTACTTCTTTTTTGGAACATCACGTCATATTTCCATAGGTGAGTAGAAAAGGGTATTGTAAGATTTTGTACAATGGCCATCATCGTCTTTGTGGCAACACACGTTTCTCCAATCTATTGTGTTCAGGTACATTTGCTGTGCTCAGCATCATGGTGGGCAGTGTGACTGAGAGACTTGCTCCAGATAGCGACTTCCTGAAAAGCAATGGTACGAACTTCACTACAGAAGTGGATATACCTGCTCGGGACATGTACAGGGTGCAGGTGGCAGCTGCTACAACTGTTCTTGGAGGACTGATTCAGGTGTGAAATACAGAAAATCATCATCAAGTCATCTTTTTTTGTTCCTTCTGCCAAACGTCTTTTGTACATAAATATTGCTGTGTGCAGATGGTGCTTGGTTTGGTGAAGTTTGGTTTTGTGGGAACGTATCTGTCTGAACCTCTGGTCCGGGCTTATACAACAGCTGCAGCAGCCCACGCTGTGGTGGCTCAACTGAAATACATCTTTGGAGTGTCACCAACACGGTTCAGTGGCCCGCTGTCACTGGTGTATGTGAGTACTGTCAAGTTTTTGGTTCCAATTCTATGTTTTGTAGATATTGTATTGCACTGTAGTGTAAGAAAAACAGGATTAGGCATCGACTATTGATAAAATTATTATGTTGATAATTATTAATATTCTATATAATTATTATAATTGACCTACAATTTTACAATCAGTGTATCCCTACAAAAAAGGCTCAATTGGACAATCGACACAAACACATGAGTTTGAGGAGTTCCTCATAATTTAAAAGGGTTCAGCAATGTAAGCCCTTTATGCATGCTTAAACAAACTAATTTAATGTGGCCCATGACAAAACAGTGGTTGGTTCACCATATCCGGTTCACCATATCCGATACCAGTAAAATATTCAAGCATGCAAATTTCAAATTTCCTTTCATACTGATTTCAATTGAAAATGAAAAAGCCTCAATTAAATTAATACAAATGAACTTATGTGGACCAACCGTCGTACTATCATGAATCACTAGGAGGCATCACTACTATACCAGGACCTTATCATGAATCATAGTAAACTAATAAATCCTGTGATAAAACGTAGCATCAAAGTACCATCACATTTCTGGTCATAGAAATACCTTATCAACATGATATTATCATGAGATCTTGCACCATCATGTAATCTGACACTTAAGATAAGATGGGTGCAGAGATTCTCCTAATGCAACATATTTCCTGTATGTTGGAGTGGGAGTTATTGCAATGATAGAGCTCAGCTTCCTTGTCTTTATGTGTGCAGAAGAAAGCCAACCGCTGCTTTATCTTTCCTAATTTCCAGACTTTGGTGGATGTTTGCTCCTTGCTGCCACAGACACACCTCCCCACACTGGTGGTCAGTGTTGTGTCCATGATGTTTCTAATTGCAGCCAAGGAGCTGAACTCCTTCCTGAGTCCAAAGCTGCCGGTGCCGATCCCAGTGGAGCTCATCACAGTCAGTTGACTCGAGGACACACTCGTTGGCCTCTTTATGTTATCGCTTCAGTGAACTCTGCTGATGCTGATAGTGCAGCACTGAAAAGACGCAGGCACACAAGCAGCTGAATCAGCGGTAGTGGCAGGGGCTCTGCATTTGTGCAGATCACAGCAAAAATTAGATACTTGGGGCTGATAATTACATCAACACTCAGAATATGATTAACAAGATCTTTAATGAGTGATGTATAAGACTTGAGTATGTTTATGTTCATGATGTTAATGTTTCCTGTGATTGCTATAGATCGTGGCAGCAACATTGGTATCATACTATACCCAGTTGAACGGCAGCTACACTGTTTCAGTTGTTGGGGAAATTCCAAGTGGGTAAGAATCTGCATTGTAGTTACACTGCTTTCATTGTTTTTGTCTCAGTTTCCATCTTGATGAGCACTAACCTTTTCCCCTCTTATCCTCTTCTGTTGACCAGCCTAACATCTCCCCGTGTACCAAACGTGAACCTTTTTGGGGAAGTTATAGGTGATGCTTTTGCACTGGCTCTTGTTGCATATGCCATATCAATTTCACTTGGGAAAACTTTTGCACTGAAGCATGGCTACAAGGTGGACAGTAACCAGGTGAACCAGACTCACATCAAACATGTCATGAATCCTGTGATACCATTACAAACACAGTCATTTGCACACCCTGTATTCCTCTGTACATTCCTCTGCTCATTGTTATTTTGGTCTCTGTGTTGCTGCAGGAGCTGGTGGCTCTGGGTCTCAGTAATGCGGTGGGAGGATTTTTCCAGTGTTACGCTGTCTGCGCCTCCATGTCTCGAAGTCTCATTCAGGAAACCACTGGAGGAAAAACACAAGTGAGTGGACAACAGAAGTAAAAACAAAAGGAAATTTAAATTATGTAACAAACAGACCTCAACAACCAACATAAAACAAGACAATCCTGCATATAATCCCTTTAGGAATGAAAAATGTTTGGTAGTTTAGTATCTATTGAAATAATTTACCAAATATGCCTGATAATTGGGTACAAATATTTAATAATTGTTATGGTACCAATAAATGCTTTGAACGTTTCCTGTCTAATGTAACATCAATTTGTCTGTTGAAATATTGATACTGAACAAAACCTTTAAAAGCCTTTCTGTGGTTGTTGCAGATGGCTGGAATAGCTTCAGCTGTAATTGTGTTGGTGACAATATTGAAACTTGGACCCCTTTTCCAGGAACTACCAAAGGTCAGATTGCACATTTTTAGGATATTTATGATTCATTGTATATTTGTTGTGCTTGTTTCTTTTACCATTCTATTCTGTTGTGCTTGCTTTAGGCAGTCCTGGCATCAATTGTCTTTGTAAATCTGAAGGGTATGTTCAAGCAGTACACCGACATTGTTACGCTGTGGAGGAGCAGCAAGATTGATTTGGTGAGAGGATCATTTAACTTCTGACCACATCATTTTAAAACCTCTGACAGGCCTGAGCTGAGAGGAAATTTGCTCATTGATTGTTTCCTACAATGCAAACACATCAATGTTATCCTTCCTCCAGGTGTTGTGGTCGGTCACTTGGGTGTCAACCCTGCTCCTCAATCTGGATCTGGGTCTCGCAGCATCCATTATCTTTGCTCTACTGACTGTCATCTTCAGAACACAGATGTAACACTGTCTTATATTAAAAAAAACAGCTTTATACTTTTTGTCAGAGCGAACATGAATTTACATGAATTAACATTATTTTCCGATTCTCAGGCCAACGTACTCTGTTCTGGGAAATGTTCCGGGGACAGAGCTTTATGTGGATATGGAGACCCACAGAGAGGTGAAACCAAATGATGGACATTCATAAAGCTTTTCTGCACTGACAACAACAACACTCATGATATTCCTCTATTTGCCAGGCGAGAGAGGTTCCAGGTGTTACTATATTCCGCTCCTCTGCTACCGTATATTTTGCTAATGCTGATCTCTACCTAGAAGCCCTGAAAGAAAAGGTTTGCTCTCTTCTCTAATACTTGTTCTTTTATCTACATTTGTAACAGATGATTATGCTAAGTGTTCCTTCCTTTTGTTTTCAGAGTGGGCTTGATATCAGTAAAATGATTATCTATAAGAGGAGACAGGAGGCCAAACAGAGGCGTAGACAAAAGAGGGCGGAGAGACGTGCGAAGAGACAAGCCAAGAGAGAGGTAACGTGCTGGAGATATACAACATAACTGCAGTAACATGGATTGTTGCTCATTATTAAACACTTAAAGGTAAAACTAGTAAAACCAATTATCTCGGGGAATCAGGTAGCTAGCTGCAGTCTGCCTCCTGTCACTAGGAAGAGATCAAGAGGACCAATGGTCAAACTCTCTGTCACTAGATTTAGTTTTGACAGAAACATTTATTTTAATGCAGAGAAGTGCAGAGAGGGTGGCTGAACAACTGGGTGCAGTGCCAGTGTTCTCTGTGGAGGAAGAGGCGGACCACTGGAGAGACACATGCATGGACGAGAACCTTGCAGAGAGGGACCAGCAGATCTGGACTGAGAGGGAGAACAGGACAGTATTTGTAATACCAACCACGCCTCAAACCTCAGACAGACAGTCGAGATGGGAATACCTAAAAGGAGGAGATCCTGACAGCACCAGCTTGGGGTGGATGTCTGAGCAGCAGGATGGAGACACCACCACTCTGGGCTCCAGCAGTGAGGACACTCTGAGTCACGACCTGGAGAGGATGTCTCTTGGGTCTCTGGGCAAGTGGACCTGGGACATTCACTCCATCATTCTGGACCTCTCCACCGCTAACTTCATCGACACAGTGGCTATCAAGACTATGAAGAATGTGAGTACTAAATGGACACACATCTTTCGCCTACATTTCCTCTTGTATTCAAAGACCAGAAGAGGAGAGAACCTTCATTCAGGTGTCAAATTATCAATAAATAAAGTGTAATTTGAGAAGCTTAAATAACATTTGGGTGATGCCATGTGACTCTAGTACCTGATAGTAGTCTATGTGCATTTGTTTTAATCGTCACACGGATGATTTACTGGGAATCATTCAATATGTATAACATTGGCAGATTTTTCTGGACTTCAGTGAGATTGATGTAGACGTCTACATGACTGGTTGTCTGGGTAAGTGTGTACCTTCTCCTATTTTGTCAAAATCCAATAAATGGGTTTCTATCAGCGGTGATGTATTTCTGCCTGTCCACTCTTCTCCTCAGCTTCTGTGGTCGAGCAAATGGAGCTTGGTGGATTCTTCTCTGAGTCAATAACAAAGAGACATCTGTTTGTCTCCATCCACGATGCTGTGCTCCACTGTTTGAACCATCGTGGAGCTTCATCCATCCCGAAATACGAGCCATCAGAGGTGTGTATGATGTTCAGGTGTCAGTTTATCTTGACAGGCCAATGCACCTGGATAATGAGTCAAGCAAGGCAGTTAGTTGCCAGTTGATTTGCAGAATTGAACAAGATCAGTGTGACCAATAAACATGTTGAAAGAATCTATTCTGACATTTGATCAAGTCGAACCAGATGACTTAAAAAACTCTTTTATTTCAGGATGTAGACATTGGCACCAAACTTTAGGACCTGACAGGACATCCAACTATCAGCACAGAGGACGCCGTCGCAACATCTGATGGAAAGCGAATTCACAAGATGGGCGTTTTATTTGCAAATGATTGATATTAATGTTCGATTCTACCACTGAGTAAAACATTAAACAAATTATTATGTGCATATGGCTAATGCATCTATTTTGTTTGAGGGGCAACGACCGACGCAAGTAGACAAGTGGACATCCTGATCTTGCTTCGCCCGAAGATATGTAAGATAAGGCTTTAGTAAATCCACTGGAAACATTTCAAGTACATCTTTCTTCTTCTACAATTTGTAAAATGAAGATTGGCACTGCACATAAAGCAGACACACAAGCCTAATTTATCTTTATTAAATGTAGGATATACATACAGTGCATCAACAAAACATGACACATAATTTAAATAGAATATCTGAACAATACCTTGTGTTTCATCAAAAAGAATCTGTCAGAAAATAATGAAGGAACAAAGACAAGGAAACGTGCATCATACTGAGTGTGTGTGAGCCTTTTTTTTTGGTCATGGCAGCAATACCAAGGTATATTGAAATGTTTACCGTAGCCATTTCAAACAAGTGCAAAAAACTTAGTAGCTGATACATGCAAAGGGAAGTTTGTGTATCTCAACTCTTTTTAATTAGTTTCTAGTGCAACATTCCTAAAGTGGGAAATTAAAGTATATCAAAAAGGAACAGGGTAACAATATCTATGCATAATTTCACAAAAGCATTTCTTTACAGTTGCATAAACCCACTGTGACCTCAATCCCTGAATAAATCTCATCTTTACATACTGGCCACAGAGGATGTTTAGAGAGACGTTGTGCACAGGACTGAGGGAAGGCTAGGTAGAATTGTTTTTATTTGGTGTATGAGCTACAAGTCTTGATGGATGTCAGAATTCTGTTTATCAGGGTCCAGAGGCAGGCCTTCCTCATCGTCATCCTCTGGCTGCTGTGACACTAGCTGCTGGTAGCGAGCCTGTCTCTGGTAGTCTGGATCAATGTTGATCCATTTATTAGCGACCCACTTTGTGCCATGGGTGACCACACAGCCTCCATGCAGAGCATATTCGTCCTGCTCTCCAACCCAACCTATTGAGAAAGAAAGAACTCAATTAACTTTGGTTATTAAACTCCTTTATATCATGTAATTCAATCTAATGTAACACACGGCTTCAACTGGTTGATCAAGATGAATTACGTGCAATTTTGTTCTCTCAACGGACTTTACAAAGTTCAGTTTAGATTGGCCAGATATATTCCTTTGTGCCATTACTAATAACTGGCTTATCAAAAGTAATGGCCCTTCAATTACAATGTGCACCCTGGGTTTAAAATTTGCATTTATATTGGAATATTTCATTGTATAGATGGAGATTACATTAAATATAAAACATTGTCTTTACATTTTTCATAACTGAACTTCAAAATCAAAATACTAAATATTCTTTTGCATCAAATAAAAATGCTTATTTGCATTTTTACTGCGGAATTATGCAAAGTGCTCTGACAATAGTACCTCTTCCATCAGAAAGGTAGTTGTACCAAAAAACAGCTGTCCCTTTGGTCGGCTTCACCCTGAGGTTACTCTTGTCGCAGTTCCTCCTGGTGTCCATGAGATCGACGTCATTCTGTATGAGAGACTAAAACACATGCTCAAACTCAGAGACAGTTTCCTCGATCTTACCCCCCATGTACTCACTGATAAACAAGTCACTTAACACAGAGATGAAAGGCATGCACAGTATGTACACAATACTTCTGCAGGGCTTTCCATTCACATTTCCAAACCCGCACACAAAATTACGCACCACTTCATCATAGGTCCTGTTGTCTGCCACAGGGAACGCGGTCTCCCCGCCCCCCTCAACAGAGTTCAGGTAGAAGAGAACAGTGATGTACCTAAGTGTGCAACACAAAATGTAAATTGACACACTCGGATGTGGATGGTGCAATCGTACCGTTCACAAACGCACACCTGGCAAGCACACAAACCAATCAAAGTCAACAATGTTGAGTCATACAAACTAACATGCCAGTTGTCACAATGGAAAGGTAAGAAACCCAGTTTAGTAAATACAGCAGGCAGATGAATTTGGACCTCAACACAGACAAATTCAGAAAACTGACATGCAGGTGACCTCACCTGCACGACGTCTCGAACGGAGTGGAGGCATTGGCTGCGAGACGTGTGTGTGTGCAGGCGGTTTCAGGATACACAGGGCCACTGTCATGGTGGGCATGGTAGTGCCCTCCCTCCTCATAGCGAACCACCTGGAGCGGTTCACTGAGGTCCACTAATGCGGACGGGAGCCGAGTGAGGCGGGTCACCCTTTGTCAAAGAAAAGTTTATGACAAATATTACAAAATTGTCATTTTGAGTAATGCTCAAAATGATATTTTATTCTATGGGAAGCACGACAGAAATTCCAAGTGGATTCGTCCCAGTCACCTCGTCTTAATGTCTTGGAGGACCCGATGAGCTCCTTTACCCTGGTAGAGCCAAGTGTGTCTGCTGTTCCTCACCAGCTGACTCCTCTTCACCCCCTGCTGCAGCAAAAAGCGCTGGAAGGCATCACTGCTCAGAAGCCTGAACTCCTCTAAACTCAGCAAACCTGTCCAAAATATAAGAAGGAACTCAAAGTCTGATGCCTCGCTGAAGATGTAGATGATCCTACAATGCATTACTGGTCATATAGATATCTCTTATCTTATTTAAACATGCCCTCCACAGGATATGGGTTCAGATTTAATTAGCATTAGTTATTTAGTTTGTATCACTATTCTATATATATAGGTTTGTATTAGAAATTCAACTCAGAGCTATTTTCAGATGGATTATTAATGCATTTCCGATACCACCGGATTAAATTAAGGTTAATAGGAAGTTTGAATGCATTTCATATTGTGAATATGTGAATTCATATCTATTAACTTAGTCCATATAAATTTCAGTGTGTGATTAATTCATTACATTTTTAATATAAAATATAAGCAGCTGTTCTTGATAAATTGATAATAATTGCATATTCAATAGAATTGAAGTTGACTTCTGACCATTTGCATCTTTGTCAGCTTTGAGCCCAGCGTAGATTTCTTGCAGATTCTCCGGTGTGAGCCAGATGCCATCCCTCACTCGAGAATGAGTGAGTATCTTGTAAAAAAGACGGGACGAGTTAATCAACTCTGAACAAAGAAAACAACTGTTTGTCACTCTCACAATCCGCACACTGACATACACCTCATGGAGCTGCAGCTGTCCATCCTGGTTGATATCAAGTAGGTTGAATATCTCCTCTGGACTGAGGTTCAGCTCCTTGGCCAGCTCCTCCTGGCCATCTTGCACCATTAGCTGACTCTCCATTAGTCCCTTTAGCTGTGCCAGCTGCATCACAACACGGCACTCATCGTCTGACAGAAACCCAGGGATCTCTGCAGAAATACACAAAGAGAGACAGAATCCAGCATTCTAGCTTTGCAACAGTCTCTGCAGCATGTTCCTTGTGTTGTGATCACTGACATTTTGTATTGTAC
The DNA here is from genome assembly GCA_901007825.1 of Macroramphosus scolopax. Taxonomy (NCBI): domain Eukaryota; kingdom Metazoa; phylum Chordata; class Actinopteri; order Syngnathiformes; family Centriscidae; genus Macroramphosus; species Macroramphosus scolopax. Next base: position 45,175 of record CAAKHC010018712.1, read on the forward strand.
AATTCGAGTTTGAAAAAATGAAAAACTATTCTTTCAAACTTGCTCATTGCTTCCAGAATGATCCCAAATTGTTCTGCAGACAAACTGCATAGCTGGACAATTCATAGCAACTCTTAATTCATCCATATCATCTACATTAATATATTTTCAATTTCATCCAGATAAAGAATGTTTGTTCTTGCTCCATTGCCTCTGTATTTCTGCTCTTCAGTGAGCATTAAGTTTGAGCTGAAGCAGAAGTGCTGTTAAAAATAATCAGATGTACATTTTATTTTACGTTTCAACATGGTCAACATAACTTGATGTTTAGTATGTTCACCTCATAGTGGATACGGACTGCACATGAGGTGATAAGACTTGGGGAGCTGCTTCAGGATCTATTTCATGCTGCCATGATATTATATACAGTAGGTGAATAGAAATGAGGAAGATGATGAGGAAGAAGTCCATGGTTGTGTAACCCTGTTTGGCCACCAGTGGCTAATGCTGTTCTTTATATTTGAGCATGTGAGCACTCTTACCAAACAGCAGAGGTTTCAGACTCAGCGTTCTCATTTCATGCACTTTATCTGGCACTAGTGACACCTTCTGGACATGTCCCACCTGAAAGATAAACAGGGGAGGGGGTAACTGCGTGTGTGTGTGTGTGTATATCTTTGTGGAGGAGAAAGGGAGTGAATGAAACCGTGGAATTGTCATTACTCACCCTGATGCCCTCGATTCGTGTGAGAGAGACATCACGCAGGAAGTCGGGCTTTGATGGCGGACGTCGGGATTCGGGGCGCTGCTGATCACTGCTCGGAGCATCACGACTCTGGCTTGTATCATCCTGTCCGCTGTTGTAGTGCACGTAAAACAGCAGAGCTATGACATTGATGATGTATACGTGAAAAAACACCATCACCACCACAAAGTATGAGCGGGAGCACACGCTGCTCTTCTGGCAGGGGAGGCGCTCGCAAGGCGGACGGAGCCGCAAGGTCGCGCTACCGGACGCGGTCGTGTCCTCAGCCCCGGTGCTTTGCTGGCTGTCGGTCATTTTCCTGAGATTCACGGAGGAGATAAATCTTCTTCAGCTGCAAAGTCCATCTGACGAAATCAAACAAGATTTGCTGGTTGCACAAATACCTGATGCGCAGTTTAATTTAGAAACCTCGTTGCGGATTAAAACCCCATTGTGGGCTCATGGTGACATTGTGCTTGTTTAAGCTTGAAGTCGAATGCGATTGAAATGTTTTCACTCACAAACACCGACGCTGCAGTCGCGGATATGACTTGTTTACACTGCAGCAGTCCCATTCAGCAGCAAGTGCGCATTGCGCATCCGAAACCGAGGTGCAACTCCTCCGAAAAGCTGGTAAACACACCTGATCCAACGTCGACTGAGCTCTCTAATCATCCTGTAAGATGTACGCCGTAATGGTGTATGTCCTACTGTTCACACACCATTGACCGAGCTCTCCAGTTGACAGCAACAGTCTGTCCACCGTGCAATGCTGACCTCTGGTGACCTAAAACATGAACACAATCCTCTTTGCTTGCAGCCCCCCTATCTCTCTCCCCTTGTGTCAGGCTGTATGCTACAGTGTATACTATTGAATAGAAAAACGCCAAAATAAATACACAAAAATAAATATTTTCACTTTTCTCGAAAAAAGGTCGTAGTTACAGTTATTCTCCTCAGTTCTCACGCTATCTGATATGTTGTGCACATCTAGGCCTGCAGGTTCCAACTGAGCTTAGACTGAAGTGCTGCTCAATGGAAACCCAAACAAGGCATACATAAATAAATGAAGAAGTATAGATAAAATTCAGAAGTTGTAGTAGAAACTTGATGAACAAATGAATTTAAACAACAAATAGCAGAAAATAAATATCCTTTTAATTAATCATATTTATTTATTTGTGCTTATGTCATTGTTAATCCCGTACTGCTCCGCCTTCATGTAATAATTTACAACAGATCATAAAGGTCAACAACTAATTTAATTTTTTCTTCTTCTTTTTTTAGCCTACAACACGTTTTTTTATTTAGTTTGGTGAGGGATCATGATACATACGAGATAAATTAAATCATAAATTTATTTGAGGCCCGTGATGGCTAACTCTTAATTTTGATAAAACAACATTGTGAAACTGTCACTTCCGGCTGCGGTCTTTGATTACCGACAACCGTCAGGTCCCGTTTGTAGTCTGAACGTCGTCTGTGTGTCTGAAGTAAAGAGTTTTTGTGTCAAGTAAACAGTTTTGTCTAATCTGAAAATATCTTTACACTGGCGGTAAGTGTTATAAAATGACACACCACGGTTTGTCTTGTTTTGTCAGTTACGGTATATTTCTTGTCGAGAACACACGCTACAGTTAGCTTAGACCCATTAGTGCTTGAATATAATTAAGCTAGGTCTCTTTTCTCTTATTCCATTGGACATTTTAATTAGAGGCCATTTTTTTTTACAATGAATGCATCGATTTTATACTATAAAAAAAATCAATAAAGATTATGATAGTACGCTTTTACCATGTTTTAAATAAGAGTTTATTCAGTTTGTGTCTTTTGCACACAGTGTAACGTTAGCTTGAGTCTCTGGTTAATCCTTTTTGATTGACAGGTGTTTAGTCTCTTCTTTAACTGACTCTCAGGGATATGAATAAGATAGACATCTGTGTTAGTGTTCCTGCCCGTACTGAATTAACGTTACTTCATAGTTTAAGGATAAAGCTTGAAAAAATTCTGTAGTGAAAAAATGAGACCAGAGGCAGCTTCAAACTATACCTTTTATTGACTTTGGGAGTCACAGCATGCTTAACATGCTATGCTAAACATAACAAGTAAAATCATATTGTATGACATATTGTTACTTTTTAATGTTGACTTCTCCTCACTCCTGCGAGTCCTTGGTCTGCAATGACAGAACATTGGTGGAAAAAACATGCGTCAGATAATGAGATTTTCAAAAACAAAGTAGACAACATTATCCTGATAGAATAATTCTGTATTACCTTAACGATTTCACGACTCTTTGCCCTCAGTTTGTTGACCTGGGACTCGGCAATGTCAGCTCGCTCCTCAGCCTCTTCCATCTCGTGCTGAACCTTCCTGTACCTGGACAGGTGAGTGTTGGCCTGCTCCTCCTGTATAATAAGCCACAGCGAAGTCAAAACGCGTTGACTGAATTGCATTTACATAACGTGTGTCATTATGAGAATCAGGGGTACTCACAGCCTCCTCGGCCTGTCTCTTGTAGGCCTTCACTTTCAGCTGTAGCTTGTCCACCAGATCCTGAAGCCGGACAACATTCTTCTTGTCCTCCTCCGTCTGTTGTGAATCAAGAATGATAGATCATTGATAGACAAAATTAACCCAGGCCTAATCTTTTTCCATATTGCATGGGACGATTTGCAGTAGTAGTAGTAGTAGTAGTAGTAGTTGTATAGGTTGGTGGCATTTAGATTTACCTGATATGTAAGCTCCTTCACTCTTCTCTCATATTTTCGCACTCCCTTGATAGCCTCAGCACCACGTCTCTGCTCAGCATCAACCTCACTCTCCAATTCACGAACCTTGGATGAAAGAGATTGCAGTGTTGTCAAACTGTGAAATGTTGTCCTGGCTTACAGTATATATAAATAGGTTGATCCTCAGGACACATACTCTAGCCTCCAGTTTCTGGAGCTGCTTCTTGCCACCCTTCATGGCCAGATTCTCAGCTTCATCCAGGCGATGCTGCAGGTCTTTGACCGTCACCTCCAGGTTCTTCTTCATCCTCTCCAGATGAGAGCTGGTGTCCTGCTCCTTCTTCAG
>CAAKHC010018713.1:0-39575 GCA_901007825.1 Macroramphosus scolopax
TCCAATGATGAAAGTGATGATGGGAGATGATTGCACACTTTATTCCATGAGGTCACTGACTAATTACACACTCAAACAAGAGAACACACACACTTGTTCTTTCCCACCTCATATGTATCACTATCCAAAAATTGTCATCAAAATGTAATCATGGAGTTTATCTATCTGTGCAGATGGATGTTGTATGTACTAAATAGATCTTTGACTTGCAGAGGTAATGCCTGTGTCTGCGGTTAAGTGTACTGCCGTATGTGTGTTTGTGTGTCTTTTCCAACTGATTCTTTTGTTTAGGCTAGTTTGGGATAATTAACAGTAGGAGTAGTGTCATGGCTTATTAGTGTTCCCCTAGATACATATAGCTGGGCCCATTACTTCCCCCTATTAGCCTGTTGAGCTAGCCTAATGGGATTACCAGTGCAGTGGGGTAATTTAGCATGACACAGGAAAGTGATATGCTCATAAGTACGTGCACATGTGACCCGCCACACATGCACACACATACACTGAAGTGCATGAGCCCTCAAAAACCATACCTTTCACGTGAAGAGGAGATGTGATTTACCTTAGTGACACACGTTGAAATATACACGCATACATTACATGAACTCTGTCACTAGCTGCATCAGTATACTGAGGTATGTCGCTTGCATACACTAATGCAGCATCATCTAGCAATCAAATAACTAATTTCAAATACTTATTAGATTACTTGGAACATGAACACTATATTTGTGATGTTAACTTCCCCATTTTGCCACGAAAGATTAAATAATAACTCTTTCTCACAATATTATAAAACGCTGTGCAGTTTTGAGGTCCGTTAAGCTTTAAAAGGTCATGGATCTGTTGCTCCAACTGGACTTAATTGTGTTTTATTGAAGGTTTTCGTTCAGTGACAGTCTGTCTTGGTTCTACAACAATGTTGGCTGCTTTAGGCATATAGAGGATGCTGCCGTAATGATGCAGCCCTCAAGCTGTTAATGATGAAAAACATTGTAATAGATGCCAATCACACAATGTACTATACATCAAATTGACATTGCGCTTTAGCAGACCCCGTCTTTATTTCTGTTTTTATTGATTGCCCCAATTACCAAACAAGTCACACACAAAAAACTTTCCTATTTGGTTTAATACTTTTGTTGACATAAGTAATACCTGTACCTTTGTTAGTCTAAGGCAAATATTTAAAAAATATTTTGAAAGATAATGACCTCGAGAAGTCATTCATCCTTGTTGAAAACCTTCTATAATTTCATGTACATTTATTTAGAAAGATTTCGGAAAGTTTGAAAAAAAAAAAACACCATAGTAAGGTTAGAAGGTCAAAATCTTCATAAAGAAAGATGAATTTACTAAGATTGCAAAATGCCATAGTTTTTGCGAACTGTTTTCTGAATTGTAAACAGAAAACAGATGGGAGCGTCAGAGGAGACAGTTTGAGAGACGAGTACACACAGAAAGATCTGGATGTCATCTGATGTGGGAGTGACACACTTCTCCCAGTGTCCCTCTCCTGTCTATAGACCTAAGAGATTTCCTTCAGACACACAAACACACACACATTCAATTCTGTTCATTCTATTCCTGTCCTACAGTACATAAATACAGTACATCCACTGCAGGCATGCACACCCACGCTCTAACACACACGCATACACACACTTTTAGGAGGCCGCCAGCTGAGAAAGCAGTTGGGACAGCACTTTCGATAAGAACTATATATTTGGTGTGTGAGGGTAAAGACAGAGAGAGAAAGAGAATCACTGAGTAAGAGAGAAGGTTTACATTTAGCATGTGTCTTTGTTTCCTTCTGTAAGAGAGAGAGAGAGAGAGCAGTAGAAAGACTCCTCCCCTGTTGTCTTGTTAAGCAGAGCTGTCTCACAATAGTAGTAAAGATGTCAGAGGCTGATATACTCTGGCATTCATACATTTATTGATCTCATCATTAAATCTTCATCACTGTGTGTGCGTGTCTATGTGATGTCAGTGCATCTTTGTGAGTGCTCACTGTTTTGTTGCTCATGTTTTACTATGTTACTCTTTTTAACTTGCTAAAAGCTGATCACAACAATGATGTCATACTTAATAGGTAGCAGAAAGTGTTGATATGGGTGTTAGTCAGTTGGATGTTCTCACAAATTCTTGCCTGTTGTGGGTTTTTTGGTGTGTGTGCAGGGCTCAGTAGTGGCTGTGAGTGTACAGGGAGATGGGGGGCGCCGCTACAATGATGGACAATGGCACAGCATCTTAGCAACAAGGCGAGGGGCCGTGGGAACAATCGTTGTAAACAATCAATACAGAGGTAACCCGTCTCATATTCATACTGACCACTGTGTGTGGGCGTGTAAATGTTAATGCGAGCGTATATATGTTCATTTGTACATGCATGTGTGTAAATGTGCATAGTGTGAGACAATTATATTTGTATATCTGTACATAAATCCCCCAGCTGTTGAGGTATTAGCCAGGTTAATCCCAGCTACTCTGTGTCTGATGAGAAAAATACTACTTTACAATCACACTTATGTTTATCAGTTGTTTTCATGTTAGTCTTTTTCTTTCCCGCTGGGTAAATCTGCGAGAAAACTACATGAGCATAGTACTCCTCATTCTAAATGTCTACAGGAAGCATAGCATAAGCAACACGTTAGTGGCAGCTTCAGTGCCCTGCCTGTGTGACGACACAGGATGCATTCAATCAGTATTGTGTGGAGGTCATGCATGACTGCACGTACAATACACAGGCGCTGCACTTTCACACTTCAAACTCCAGAATAAGAATACACTCCAGGATGCATTTAGGTTCATATAGCATGGAGGAAATGTGAGCTGTTACAGCTTGTGCTGACAGCTTTATTCATTAAAATAAGTGTATCTGTATCTTCAAGGTGTAAGACTGAAACATGTGGCTGAAACAGCTGTGTAGAGTAGTTTCAATCACTCTGCACTCTTCCTCTTTGTTTCCCTGTACTACTACTTCCACCACCAGGTAGTGCGTCAGCCTCCAGTGGCAGCACCATTATTGGTGAGAACACAGGGGTGTTCATTGGAGGGCTGCCTGAAGATTTAACTCTACTCAGACTGGAATCCGGTGAGTCTGTCTCCACCCTCTCTCTCTCTTTCAAAATCATAAAATAATGCTAATATCAGTATTTGTAATTTTCAGCTCTTAGATTGATACAATACACTGCGTCTATCTGAACTTGACTATGAAGCAGGTAGTGTGACTGCCTTGGGTTATGTAAGACTTATCATTCCTCCTCCAAGCAGCAAGAATTGTCAGACAGAGGGTTGCATGGAAACCTTAGTCTCCTGGATGAGCTATGACCTCAGGACTGCTAAAAGTTACGACTCGTCATCATTCTCATACTCAGGCACTGATACTTGGCAACTCCTGTTATCCACAAGATAAGGACTGAAATGCCACTGACAACTTGAGCTGGAAATTTTTAACTCAGGCTCAATATTTTAGACGGTTCGGAAGCATGGGGTTAAACCTTTTAGAGTGACAGCTATGGTTTTTATTCTTGTCTGTCCCACCAGGGGATGCCCGGCTGCTGCGACAGGGTTTCTCTGGTTGCCTGAGAGACGTGAGTTTCAAGATGACTGACAGCCCCTCAGAGGAGTGGAAATCTCTGGACTGGGCAAAAGCCACAAAGAAAATGTCAGTGTATGAAAGTTGGGAGGGATGCCCTATTCAAACTGTGGATGGAGCCCATTTTCTGGGTCATGGTAAGACCTTATTATAGTGGTTGATAAAAGTGCAGGTGATAAAATGCATTGTTGCAGGTAATATTCCCTCCTGTTTTTAGGTTATTTGGCGTTGAGCGGCGATGTATTTAGTGGAGGAGAGGTCTTCCACATCTCTATGGATTTTAGAACTGACCAGCTCAATGCACTCCTGCTCTTTACATACAACACTCAAACTGAGGACTACATGCTGGTAAGTACAGACACATTAAACTAATTGGTTACATCGTGAAAATTCCCAAGCATAATAATGTATGTATATGTTTAGGTGGAGTTGGAAGCTGGTCTCCTGTCCTTCATTGTCGCATGTGGAGGTCACATGACTGAACTTAGCATGTGGGTGGGGCTTAGCTACTGCGACGGCGACTGGAAACAGCTCTCGCTAGCAAAACGTGGCTACGTTATCTCGGCTGCTGTCGATGATTGGGCGGAGGAGACAAGGGGAGTGGGAGGAGCAACGAGGCTTAGAGTTGATACACCGTTATACTTGGGTGGTGTGCCCGATGACCTCATACATCCTGTAGTGGAGAGCCGAAGTCACAAGCACGGTGAGATACATGCAGAGGAAGTTATAAAATAATAGTGCACCTGGATATCGCTATTGAACAGTCAAATCATTTAGACAAGTTTATTCCAGCATGAAATATATAAACATTGAAATATATAAACATTGTCCTCTACTCTATCTGGCAATGGTACCATTATATCGACTAACCTTGTCCATTTGCTTGCAGTGTTGTATTCATCTATAGTTTGTATAAAGTTGTATACGTAGTTTATATCTAAGGAGGATAAGGGATTTTGTTATGTTATGTAAAAACTGCAAGCATTTTACAAACTTTAGTTCTCACGGTTTTCTTGTCTTCCTCCCTTTCTTTTCCTTCTCCTCTCCTCTCACGCAGGCCTCGGAGGTTGCATAAGGGGTCTTACCATTCAAAGTGATGAAACAGACCCTCCTGTCAATCAAAATATTAATCTCTCTGTTGCCTCCCGCCGTTCTGTTAGAATTTACTTAGACGGCTGTCCCACCAGTGAAAGCCGCTACAACTGCAGAGGAAATGATTCAGTGTTGGTCTTCACTGGGACAGAAACACAAGTCACTGATTATAGTCTACAACCTTTCAGTGGTAAGGATTCACAGATTCCAAGGCAGACGTTCATGACATTTTTAGACCTGATCATGCCAAACAATGCTTAATAAACATCACAATGTTAACATGACCATTGTGCAAATGGAAAACAGTATATGTAATGCAAGATGGATGTTCATATTTGTGACATTGCTGTGTTTTGGATCTAATAATACCAATCTGTTTGTCTCTCGTCCCCTCACATCCTCCCCATGTGCATAAACACACAAGAGTACTTGTACAGGTTTATAGCCTTGGCTGCAGGAGGTTGGGCAGCAGGTCCTTGGCAGAGAGGACGCAGCAGAGGCAAAGGTAACATATCTCTGGCAATAACAGATGTGTTAGTATGTATTATTGAAGCACAATGTTGAGATGAAACATTGAGTTTCTGTATGGTCTCAAGATATTTTGGATGTAAAGGCACAAATATCTTGTGCGGTATGTGCGACTTATCCAGGGCTAGTGATATTACATATGCCTGACGGTATGAGAGATTGATAAAGCCTCTATAAAGGGCATCCCAGTAAAAGGCTGTTAACCCAGAATGGCCTGTGTGGTCCCTTGTGTAATATAAAGCTGCTCATTAGTAGTGAACGATACACTGGTAGGTCTGGTATGCTGTGACCACAGAGAGGAATGGAGGAGAGGGAGGGAGGAAGTGCTAAAAACATTAAGAACTAATGGAAGAAGGGGAAGATGGAGGAAAAGGTGGAAGGAGGGAGGAAGTAGTAAGAGTCAGGATAAGGGGAGGGTGGTCAGCAAGAAGGGAAGGTGGATGGACATAACGAATGCTGAGAGAGTAATGATGGGAGGAAGAAAAGCATAGATAAAATAGCCACACATTAATAGCTGAAGTAGAGTGGGAACGTTAGAAAGTTATAAGGAAAAAATAAGTTTATGAATGACGGAAAAACAAAAAGTTCCAGGACATTAAACATGAAGCAGCTTTTTAGTAGTAAAATAATTTATGACTATGTATAGTTCATTCACAACCACAAGAAAAAGCTGCAATGAGTCCGTTAAGAGATGATAGACAGGATAAGATAAGTGTGAAATATATTAATGAATAAAATCTTGTCCTGAGAAATTGAGATGACATATATGTGTAACATTTTTGAGAGTTTAAGCCAATCCTCCTTTGGGCCAGCTTAGATCCAGGAGAGGCAGATTTAGAAAAAAAAACATGGAAAGATGGATGGAGACAGAAAATGAAAGTGGTGGTGAGGTAGTGAGAGAGAGAAAGGCAGGGAGGTACGGCAGGAGGAGGGGAGATGAACCATCCTGAAGGACTGACGTGTCACAGAGGAAAAAAAGAAGGGGAGTGTGATGGAGAAGAAGGGAGGCTGATTGCTGTGAAATATGGCCCAGAATGAATGGCCGGCTGTATTAAATCAGTGCTGAAAAAGTTACTACTCTCATAAATACTATTTATGCTAATGGTAAGGTATGATTTACTGGGCCTATTAAAACACAGAGAGATGGGGGTTGCTTTTTCTTTAACCTCATGTACGCCCGACCTGTTGGTTTGCTTCTCTTTTACATTTTCCTTTCTTTTCTCTCGTTCACGACTCTTCTTTCTGGTATTTCTTTTGTCCGTCTTCCTTGTCTGTCATTGTCCTACTTACTGTGGGTCAGTTTGAAATAGATGGTTGCTACTTCACTGCCCACACATGCAGGTGCCTCATCAGGCATCACCTTCATGAGAACGTATCTTCTAATAAGGTGTCTTCGAAAGAGCTTTTAGGATAGCGTTAACGGTAATACGTAATGTCCGTGTGCATCTTAAATTAGCACATTTAGCTAACGTCAGCTAACTAGCGTCATATGTTGCTTTTTCCTTCTTTTTTTGGCTTGTCTTAGTCTACACCTGTTCCTCACTTTACATTCTCTGATATCTCGACTAATTTTGCATCTGTCTCTCACCTCCTAGTCCCCAGATTTGTACTGCCTCCTACCTCAGTACAGAGTCTGGATGGCTTCAGTGCCAAGGTGAGCTGGGCTCCTCCCACTGGTGACATCAGAGGCATGATTGACAGATATGAGTTGAGAGCCTACAAGAGAGACGAGGCAGAGGCACCACCTATCAGAGCCACATACCTGGCTAATGGAAACCTAACAGGTAAGACAAGCGTTGGATAAACATCAGATTAGTGTAGATAATAAATGGATTATTTATGCTTACGATTTAGGAATTTCTGACTGAATTAACTGAAACTGAACTTGCATCTGTACTTGCTGTTAAAATTATGTCAAGTTTCCTGCCGTCTTCTTCCGAACTTTAAGGGAATTTTGGCCCTCAGTAAAAACACATTGTCACTTTTTCCCTCCCTCCCTTTCTGTGTCTAATACAAACACACATACACACATATCGTCCAAGGCCAGCCTGTTAATGTCTCCTTGGCGAGTCCCCAGCTTTAGCAGACTGTCTCCATTTGGACGAAGACACTCAAGACTATCCCAATGATGTCATACCCTGGCATCGCTCCTTTTCAATCTCTCTCCCTCTCTCTCTCTCTCTGTTGCTCATTTTTCGATCTTTCCTCACTTCATCTTTTATACTGATGATGATGTCTGAATCCGCTGCTGCTATTCGTCCCTCCTCTCATCCACTCTGCCATGTCTCCAGGCAAATATGAAGATGAGCCCCCTGTCTCCGTCTCTCTAAGTGTCTCCCACGCTGCTATCCAATCCCTCCCTCTCTCTTTGCCAGACATTATGTCCACCATGATAAGGCTTCTTGTTAATTTATGATGGCCTCGACACCTGACTGCAGAATTACACCAGCGGCTAAAAAACACAGAACGCAAATGAGGGTGTAATGGCAGCGGAGTGGGGCCCTGGCCCCTAATTGAATTAAAAGACATGGGTGACATAGAGGAAGAGGAAGGAAGGAAGTGAGAGAGAGAAATGTAACACAAGTAGAGGGTGACTGAGGGTGAGGAGGGTTGGAGTGGCTGGAATAAAACAGAGTGGATATGAAAGACTGACTGGAGAAATACAGAGGGGAGCGGAGAGGGCCGACACCGATAGGACAAAACAACACAATCTGCGTAGTGACTGGAGTTTCGCGATTGACTGTCTCCATTTACCAACAGAAGTATCAGAAAAGCACCTTAATGTCACCACTGACGCATGTCTTCAGAAATCTCAGTACTAAGGACATGTAAAGCATAACAACCTGTCATGGCAAACCAAAGTCATTCAAAACAACACTGACGAATCTAACAACTTTGTGGACGAATCCCAGCGTCTTTCCAAAGAAGAGAGTTGCCTGTAACCAACTGTCTGTGGTCTCTGCCTCACTCCTTCTCTGACATGCTCCCATCTTTTCCAGGTGTGTTGTCAGGTCTCACTCCCTCCACTCGATACATTGTCACTGTAAGTGCTTGTATTTCTCTGGGCTGCACAGAGAGTCTTCACAACGACAACGGCGATGATAATGATTTGAGATCAATCCTCAAAACCCCGGAGGAAGGTATGACTGTAAAGCACAAACACCGCCACAGACCCACATGCACTACCCAAACTCACAAATTGATGGAACATATCAAGTGATGCGAACATACAGAAACAACACACTCGGTCCACTTGTAAGAAACGGGAAAAGGAAAGGTGAGACAAGAAAGAGTGAGAGGTCCGGATGAAATAAACAGGAGCAAGAAAGATGAGAAAAAATGGAAAAGGATGGTGGGATAAAAAATGAGGCACTTTACAACTTAGTGAAGGACAGAATGTACTGAGGGAAGTCCTGTTTTCTTATCTAGAAGGATGGGAGGAGTGGAAGAGTAAAAAAGATTTTTCTTCATATGTTAGTCTCTACATTAATCTGTGTTGGACTAACTGGCCTTGTTGGGGAGATAATGTGACAGCAGGGGTCAGTGCAGAGACAGCAAAAATCAATCTGAAGTAAAAGAAAAAAACAGATTACTGTATTGATTCTCGCTGAGCCCACAGTTAAGACACTGTACCGTGTTAGAAAGAGGAAGAAGTCCATTTTTTAAAATACACACAAACTCAGAGACATTTTTTTTACTCACTTCCCCTTGAGTCAGGAACATTTTTTCACCTTTTCACGAGATTAAGAAACATAAGATGATGAGATTTTCTCTTTCTTCTTCTTCAGTACTTGAAGTCATCCAAAGCTGTGTCAATGTCAAGCATCATGTGAAATTGAATTGCGATTTTCATACCGTGTATAAAAATAATCTGCATAAATCTGCAACATCCAACAGTGTTGTATAATATCAATGAACGAAACCTAAAACCTTTAGTTTATTTCACCAGTTTTTTCTCTGAATAAAAGAAACTCAAAATATTAAAAGATGCATTGTTAAGAATATGACACGTGTTGAAGTTGTTCAATTGCTTTCATTTGGTTACACCTATGACAATGTGCAAAACCTTTTTATAAACATATACTTTCTATCTTCTTACAAATCAGCCCCAGGCGCCGTCTCTCCTCCATCTTCGGTCTCATCCCCCTCAGCTCTCTATGTTACGTGGGAACCCCCAGGAAGGTAACACACAATATAATACATAGTCTCACCCAACTACTCTCATTTCGTACATCTAATGTGCAGGTTTGTTTATCTTTTGTTAAGTTGTTCTTCAGTTAGTTGTTTTATGTTTAGCTTCACTCCAAAATTCACATTTTCCGATTGTAGTGAAGAGACGATACCGCTGTTGTTTAATACGGACAGTAAAGATAAAATTGTAATGTTGATAATACATGAATTTAAGGAGAACTAAATTTCTTCTTTTTTAATAAAGACTTTTTTTCAACTTTAATATTTTTCTGAATATATGAAATATAGTGTTTAACATAAAACTAATATAATATGTTAATATAACATCATTCTAGCAACCTCATTTCACATTTTGTGCCACTGATAGGCCCAATGGAGGTATTACAGAGTACCTCCTCTATCACAACGACCAAGTGGTCTACAGGGGGAACGACAGACAACACAACATCACTGGTAAAGAGTCTCTGTGTGTATGTGTGTGTGTGTGTGCGTGTGTGTGCGTGTGTGTGCGTGTGTGTGTGTGTGTGTGTGTGTGTGTGTGTGTGTGTGTGTGTGTGTGCGCGCGCCTCAGCGTAGCTGTGACTGTGGAGGGACGGGGCCTCGGTGTAAAGAGAACAGGGGAAGAGTGAAGAAAAGCAAAATAGAGTGGGGGATTAGCATTTGAAAGAGGGAAGAGCATCTCAGTCCTCACCGAGGGAATAGCAGTTTAAAAAAAGAACACTAAACGCACACACACTTGAAAATGAAGCAGCAGAGAAACAAAGAACACAAAACAGCAGCACACATGCACACACACAATTTGCCTTGAAAGCTTTCACTAAAGAGACTTAAAGAAGGTATGAAACACACGTCACACCACTGAGACAGATGTGCTGCACCAGGATGCAAACAGATACACAGTGAGACAGATGCCTGGCTTGTCCAAAACGAGAGAGGGTTACATCTTCTCACAGTAAATGTTGTGGATCATTATGTATTTCAAGGATTGTGTTTATGATTCTACGCTGATGAATTCACTATATTGATATGCTTCTCTCCTTCTCTTGTTGACTTGGTGTGTGTTGTATGTTTCAGATCTTGGTGTGTATTCCACTCACGTCTTGGTATTGGGTACATGCACTTCGGTGGGATGCACCAACAGTTCACAAGTGACAATGCTGACCTCTCAGCTTCCTCCAGGGCCTCTAAAAGCACCAACTCTTACCCTGCTCGACTCACGGACTATTCTGGTGGAGTAAGAGCCCTCAAACTCACATTCAAACACTCTTGTAATTCACACTCTCAAAACTCCCTCAGAACTTTTCTACACGAGGAATCTCAGCACTTTGGGTGGACACACACGTACACACAGAACATTTACTATATAGACACAACATAAGATACTTTATTTGTGAAGAAGTTCACTGAAGCCTTTTGAATTATTAGTCACTGTATTTACTCACAAATAAGCATGATCGGGTGAAAATAGCAATAAAGTCAAATTATAGCATTGTGTCTGTATTCCATAGAAAGAGGGAAGGAAAGGGCAGGGGAGAGGCAGTGACCTTCTGCTGCTGTGTTTACAGACCAAAGCAGGGGACAGAAGAAGATGGATCTCTTCACTTATTTCCAGCCTGTTCATGTGCAAATGTCGCCTGAATTTACGTATTTATGTTATTGTCACTTACAGTGGGATTTACTTCAGCGAGGCACAGTGCCATTCATACTCGTACATACTTATCATACTTTTTGAGCAGTTTCAAGCTGTGTGCATCCACATTTGCACATGCCACTGAATGAACTTTGTCACTAGTTCAGTGACAAACAGTCTTGGAACTGTTCAGGAGATTTTTTTTTTCTTCTACATTTTGAAATGATGTCTAATTCACAAAACATGCATGATGCAAGCCACAAATCTATTCATATTCGTCATTCATATTCATACTTTTAAATAAAATACACTGAAAAATTCCACAAAAGATGATAATTTGTAAAACACACCAGTTAAAATAATCTCTGCATGCAAAGTAAACAAGCCTAATATTTGTGTCTTTGGTCTATAAATAGTTGACTGCACAAAAACAAATTATCAGTTGCAATGTATCATCCTTGAGAGTACTGCTGTCTGTCGGACAGGGAAATGTATCATACCTCGAGCATTTAAAATGTTTTCAGCTATAAATTCTGCAGGTGTGGGAAGCATGCGTATTGCCTTGTTAGCACATTGGTAACAGGCGGGGGTTGAGAGATCATACATGGTCAATATCTCTCTATTGTGTCTGTGAGAAAGGCTGAGAAAGACAGATAAGGAGAGCATCTGTCAGGAACTTAAAGAGAACGGAGAGACGATGAGAAGTTTAAAAGTGAGATTGTCAGGTCCGAGGGAATGAATGAAGGGAAATGTAAGAAATAAGAAAAAAACAAATAAAGTGAGGGAAAGTGAGATGGAGAGACTGTGAGAAAGGTTGAGGGATTCTATAGGATGTGAAGAAAGCAATATCAGCAGATTATTCTTTGCCCTCACCCAATACTAACTGACACTAATACATTCATACACATGTAGGCAGGTAGAGCAACAAGAATACATACAATTCATAAAATTCCATGTGTACCTAATGAAGCGGCCAGTTAGGGTTAAACTTTTGACTGACATGTATCTTCTCTCTCGCTGATATTTCACACTCATCAATGCTTGAATGTGTTTTTCATGATTAATTTACACAAATATCAATAAAGATGTGAGTGAGAGAAGCTGCAGGAGACATTTCATAGATTGTGGTGCAGAATTTGAACACACTGCATCTTATCTGAATGCTTGAATTTAATATGCACCAATTTGTTTGGTTTTCATAACACCTTTTTAAAAAAAATGTTGCCCCAAAACCATTACCACAGTGAATTATGATACAGATTATTGCAATTCCCTTTTGATTTAGCCGTTCAAAAGTGGGCATACATCACGGTGCCAATCGACAGCATATAAATCTTATAATACATGTGATAGATTAGCCACAGTGGCTAATTGTGTGCTAACACACGCTCATCAGTCATTCAAAAACTGGCCTTTAATGGGAGGAAACGAGAAAGGAATCCATCACTTTTTAAAATTGGCTCCCCCTGCTAACATGCTAAGGGGGAATTTCAGGACTATTTATATAAAAAAACAAACAAATTGTAGTTCTGCTTTATAAATTAACTCCTTGCTGTGTTTCATTTAAAACTTTATGAGATGCTTAGGGTCTTGTGTGACGTGAAAAGAATATCAACAAATCTCTACATCTTTAGTAAGTACTACTACATGGATGTAGTTTATAAGTTACAATTAAATGAAATACACAGTCCTCCTTTTAGCATTATAGCGTACATGCTTGGCCGTTGTCTTGTGATTCATTCCAGTATGCTGTGCAAAAATCTATACATAGAATTTAATAGACAGTAGATGTTCCTGCTATTTCTAACTGTAGTCTTTTGTGCAAAATTTGTTAATCTCAAAATTAACTGGACACTACATGTATCTGATTTATGTGGTTTAGTTAAAAGTTAAACATTTCCTTTGAAAAAAGTGAATATTTAAGTAAAGGAAACAGTAAGCACAGTATTTGTAAGGGTGCAATTTCATAGATAGACGGATCTTTTATTCATCCATTCATTTTTTTCTAATTCTCCCCTCCGTCTCCAGGTGGTCCCGGCCCTCTCAGGTCAATGGTGCTTTGGAGTTCTATTGCATATTTCTCTCACACGGTGGGGCGAAGCCAGTGTTAGCGTACAACAGCTCTGAACTTTTTGAAGACCACACACTCCGCAACCTGACCCCTGGGACAGCCTACACCATCACACTGGCTGTGAGTCCTTTTTACTTTTTAAGTTTTTAATTTGCACCATAACATTCATCCGTACATTAACGTGTCTGTGTGCATGTCAGGCTTGCACAGGAGGGGGGTGCACCTTCAGCCCCCCCGCCGAGGCTCAGACTGAGGAGAGCACCCCAGAGAATGTTCCAGCCCCACTGGTCACTCCTTTGTCCCCCCATGCACTTAACGTCAGCTGGACACCTCCTGAAACTCCAAATGGTGAGAAGACTCTTGCTTACAAAGCTAAAAACAAACCCAACATACATAAATATTTATCATCAGTGACATTTTAACTAATGTCAAAATTGGAATATATAATTGTGGAAGCTTTCCTTTATTCATATGGCAGTGTGTTTTGTTTTTAGATATTTATGGCATTTTATTTGACGCACTGAGGTGATTAGAAACTATTAAGAAATACAATAAATGTAGAAGAAAATTTGAAGTATAATAGAGAATCATAATGTGGAAAATATCATGAGTCAATAGTTGAACTGTGGGACAGAATACAAGGTGTCAAAGCCCACAGATATGAAGTCATGTACATTGTTCAGTTATCTCAGGCTGAAAAACAGAAGAACAATGACATTTGTGGAATAGGAATCAGATGAGTGTGAGGAACTGTGATAAAACAGATACACAACAAAAGAGGACAACAGAAAGGATTGTGAGAGAAAGGGGAAAGACACGGACGGAGTAAGAGAACATCAAATTTGAGACGGGAACTGACAGACGCCGAGACCGGCAGGGCAGAGCTTCACTGCTCTCTTTAAGTGGATGGAAAGTGCTCCCTTTTGACTGAGTAGAGAACTGCAGGCTGGAAGCACATCCACGCACGGTGACTGCTTTTCTCCCTCAGTTTCCTCTCTTCTTCTTACCTTCATCTAATTTACTTGCAGCCTATTGAGATGCATTGTGCAGAACTTGGCCGTGAAGTATTTTATGTGCTTTGGAAGCTAATTTGCACGAGTTATTTGCACATAACAGTTTTCTGTGTGCAGAAGTTTTGGAGATTCAAAGTTTCCTGTGCAGTTTGTACCCATTATAAATTCCCCTCTGCAATTACACAATATAATAATAAGGTGTGAGTGACATCATCATCACCAGAATAATTGTATATCAAGTTCTCTAAATAGAAAAGAAGCACCTTGCACCAAATCTTGTCCTCATATTATTTTACAAGGTGCACAAATGTTTATCTAAAAATGAACCTAGAGAAAAAATAGAAATGATCAGAGGACAGAACATAAATCAGAATCCAAAATTAATCCTAATCAAATTTTAATTCAATAAATGCTGTGAAACAGTTATGTGAAATATGAATTTATTAAGTATTATTACATATCACACAGGTCAATCTGACAAATGTTGCTTTAAGAAAGAGCTTCTTGTCTTTATAGGAATGTTAAAGGTGTGTAGTTTCATAATAACTAACTAGAGTACGTTCAAGCAACATTATTTACCACGTTGTATTCTGAAAGAGGAGTATTTTATATCTTGACTTCTACCAAGGACTGCAGTATATTAACACGTGGAACGGAATGAATTGACAGATGAAAACCATCTGAGGATTCCCCAGCCCATTTCACAGACTCTTACATACAAATGCACCGCTACATATTATCAAATGTTATTGCCATGCTCGTTAAAGTATGTGTAATTTCATAATGCGTGTGTGTGTAATGTGAATCGTGTGTGTTTTACGCTTAATGCCACATGAGTGCATTTCGCACCATAAACCCTGTGATGTGTGTGCATATTAGCCTGGATAAATTACTTAAAGCTTTTCTCATCGGATGACAGAAATGTATAACAAGGGAGACACTTAATCATGATTACCTGATTACCTCATGCTTAACAAGCTTTAATTTTTGCTTAAAAAGGAAGAGGGGCTCAGTGCCCTTTTTTTTCATTTGCTTTTTCTTTTATAAATGGGCGGCAAAAATGACGATGATGATGGCGATGGGTTCCAGTGGAGTGAGATTCTGTGTTATTTTCCCTCTCTCTCCTACCACCCCCCCACTCTCCCCAATTCCGCAGGGATTTGTGGGGGATAATCCTCTCGGGGATTAGGTCGGGGCAACACGCAGACAAAGAGGGGAAATAAGCCTGTTATGCATTCGCTGCTTCATTTCCCAACCTGTCTTTATTACAACCTATACTGATATGGGCTTATTCACGCACACAAGCACACAGACGTTCGCACACATAAACACACATACGCTGTCACATGCATGTGATTGGCCACATTAAGAGCTTCCCAGATGTAACTGGCGTCCATGGGGTTTTTGTGTCTTCATTTCCCTGATAGGTGTGTATCTGTATTGAGCAATAATAAAACCCACACATGATTAAAGCAGAATAGACTCTTAGTTCTTAGCACTGATCTTTTGAGCCCCCTGTATGCATTTTTATTAAGGAAAATCACATTTGGCTCTGTTTCATTTTTATTAGGTGGATGTAATGTAATGTAATTATTGGGCTGGTGTACGTGTGTGCAACTATGTGTGGGCATGTGTGTGTACTCATCTTCGTCTTGTGTGTGTCTTTGTATGCAGAGTACCGATGTGTCTGTCTGTAAACCTTTTTGCACCCACATTTGTGTGTGTGGATGTTCTCTGCAGTATTTCAGTCCTCTGGGCCTTCATCCTCGTAATGCCAGTGGTTAAATTTGTCGTTTCAGTGCTGTTTTCATCATTGGATCACTCTAAAGCACAATGACTGGCAGGTCCGGGGCCCGTATGTCAGTTTTCATTTACATGTCAATCCAAGGAGCCGGACTGCATCCAAAGTAGCAAAGCTCACTTTGTGATTGTCATTCCAAACATTCCGGTCTCAGCTCTGCACTGTTTGTGAGGGGACAATGATATTTGTTTTAAAGTTTGGCATTACAGTTAGACATTTTGTTTGTTGTAGTAACAGAAGTGGTTTGGGTCCAGGAATGAATGCAATACACTGGTTATATTTGTCGTTTTAATTCAGATTATTGTTCTTTATCTCATGTACATTATACAATTGTGTTTTCTTTTCACAGGCCTTATAACCAGCTACGGTCTCTGGCTGGATGGTGTTCTTATTTTAAACACCAGCTCCTTCCAGAGGTCCTTTGTGGTGAAGGGACTCTCTCCATGGAGCCGACATGTACTCAGGCTGCAGGCCTGTACTGCACGTGGCTGTGGCAAGGGACCGATGGTCAGTGAAGCACTTACTGGTGTCCACCCACACACACACACTGACTCATTTATTAATGCTGTAAACTTGCTGTTCCTTTGTGATGGTTTATAAGTCATAGCCGTGAGGTTTGTGTATAGTGTTTTGACCTGTGATTGATCAACCAGTTTGTTGCGCCACATAGTCGCACCACATGATTTTCTATAAAGAACCAAGACAAGAAAGCCTAGGTACTCCCGTGGGGATTCCTACTCAGACCTTTACAGAATGCATGTGTGTGTGTGTGTGTGTCAGTGAGGTGTCATAAAGGTGATCGATTCTCTCGGCCTAATAACGACGGTTGGCGTGGTGACAGTGACATTTGGTAGGAAATGCCACTCCACGCTAAACGATGTCTCTGACGATCGGCCATTTTTTGGGGCATTTTTCCAATACGGACGCCATATTTAGTAAAACACTGCAAGAACAGCTGACGCAGCTGAACAAGAGACAAGGGAGAGGGTGGGGGAGAGGTTGAGGGACAGGGTGAAGCGCAGAAAGTAAAGAGAAGGCTGTGTGGATGGGGAAAAAGGAGAGTGACACAGAAGAAGAAAGCAGGATGATGATGGCGAGACAGAAGGAGTGGGTTGAGAGAAAAGTTGAGAAGAGACGGGGTGGAAAACAAAATGTTGTGGCACAGAGAGCAGAACAGAGAGTTGAAAGGGAGAGGAAGCATTCCATTTCAAAATAAAAGCAGATGAAACGGTTAACAGCATGACTAATCCACTCAGTGAAATACATCACGCTTATCAAATAGAGGCCGATTTTATTATGTTTTTCTTATATCCAAATGAATGTACATCTGTAGCAGTTATAGGATTGATAGTGAGTTGAATAATGGCAAACAAGAGTAAAATATTGTGTTTGGATAATGTGGCTATTGTGCTGATTTCTGACTGTTTGTCTGTGTCTGTCTAAGTGTGCTTTTTTCTTATTTCTCCTTAAATCAGGTGGAGAAACATTCGTTGGAGATGGCACCGGAAGGCCCAATACTGCTCGAGCTGACCAATCACAGCTCTCGCTCACTCCGGGCCCGTTGGACAGCCCCCCCGAGACCAAATGGCAACCTGAGATACACTCTGTACTATAAAAGCGAAGGTAACACATACAGACATGCAATCATTGTAATCATTTATTTTTAACGACTTTTATTTTGCGTACACAGTCGCCACTGTTGCTTTCTTGTAAGCACAACTCAGATTCTTGCTGATTCTGCCAACAGGGTTTTAGGTCGAATAACTAAATCGTTGATGAGTAGAACGAGATGATATAAGTGGAGATACACACATACACTCCTTACTATCACTGAAACTTGTGAAAGTCAGGGATGAAACAGGAGACGGAAAGGAGGAGTAATCAAACCATAGTGGTGGAGAAAACAGAAGAAAAGAAGAAATGATATTGACAGTGACTTTCAACAGGAGATGATGCAGGAGTCCATAGTGGAACACAAACATGAAGATTGAAGGGAGAACAAAGGCAAGTTGTGGTAAAACAATGGTACGGAGAGAAAGGGGAGATGAGAGGCCCATATTTCCATAGATGTATTAGAAAAGATTGCAAGCAAAAAAACAAGACAATACATGACGAACAAGAATACAGAGCCCAAGAAAATAGAGAAAGACGACTGGACATGGAACAAAAAGGGGGAAGAAGAAAATTGAACAAGATGAGAACAGGGGAACCAACTGAACACACACTCGTACACTGATCCTTTAACTTACACAGATTCATCAAGTCTCTCTCTCCGTCTCAAACATGCACACACACACACACACACAGACAGAGTCAGGGACTTTGATCTGCGCCTCGCACAGGAACAGACAGATTAAAATGAGTGTAGAGAGGCATAGAAGAAGTGTACAAGAAAGAGAGAGATGGTGTCTCGCTCTAGTTACCCATAACCCCCGTTTTCTTTGATACACACTGCCTTCATCAGTTCACACAGACCTGATATGGGCTTGTGTGTGTGTGTGTGTGTGTGTGTGTGTGTGTGTGTGTGTGTGTGTGTGTGTCCATCTAAATATATTGGATAGGCTTGCATTATGGAATTTTCCAATTCCTTTGACTATCCTTGCATAACCTTAACATGGAAACCTCTCTCTTTTGATCACTTTCAGTTAGTATTCCTCGTTCTCTAACTCTGCCTCGTTTTCTCTTTTACCGCTCCTGATATTTGTATCTTTGATTAATCACTTTTCTGCCATCACGCCGACGACACTAATAAACAAGAAATGTCCACTGAGGTTAAAAAAAATCCTCCAAATCTAATGTGTTTCAGCATGTTGTTGGTTTTTTCTCTGTAATAAACAGATCTAAAATGAATTCACTAAACTAGTGCAAATTATAAAGGCGTCTAAGTTTATTTATTGATTAACAATACGACGAGGGCATAGAAAAGAATCAGTCATAGTGCCCCTCATGTACTTTATCACCTGTCTGTACTTGTGTTTCTATGTTTCCCTGTCTTCCCTTAGATGCTGATGTTCTGTTGGATGGAAGCACAGCAGCCGGAAGTTGGTTGTCTGTGACTGACCTGCAGCCTTACACCAACTACAGCTTCTGGATCAGAGCTTGTAACACACAGGGCTGTGTGGAGAGCCTGCCACTCAATGTTTCTACGTCACCAGCAGGTACTTAGGCTAAGAACTAAAAAACATGGACATAAAACCTTTTTGCAACTATCAGAATTTTGTCGTGCAGATATAAAATTGAATTGTGTCCTCACAATCAAATTCAGATATTGTGCAATTGCATGGCAGATTACTGATATCAAATGTATGCAGAAGCTGATAATAGTAGCCAGCAAAGGAGAAATGGAGTGTTTCTAGGACAATGGCTGCTCTTCTTCTCCACAACCCCTGCAGAAAGCAGTGAGCTCTTCTTGTCAGGTGTTGCTTGGCTCTAAAATCTTGGGTTGCACTGGTGTCAAATAATATACAGTCTGTGTAATTGATCAGAAAGATATAATCCACTATGGTGTGTACATGTATAGGACTATAGAACAGCTCTTTTCTTATGTAACGGAATCACTAAAGCATGACAGTAAATCAGAGAGGGGTTCCACTGCTCCATGTTGTTCCCCACAAACCTGTGCAGGCTCTGTTTCTTTATTTAAATGTCTATGATCGTAGCCTTTTTTTCCAACTCTGCAAACATGATTTGACCAATACCAGCATTTTATATCACTTTACTCTGTTGAATCTTTTGAACTGGAAAGGTTTATTTTGTTGCAGTGACAAACACGGACACACATCATTGACTTGACTTAATGATGTGAACCCACATTTCTGATGAACAAAGCCTTTGTGTGTACACAAGTGTGTGTACTCATGATTGTGTTGAGGCTGATTGTGCATACTGATAAATGTCAAAGCTGATCAGGGCGGTCTGGAGATAATGGTAACCACACAGTACCACGCACTCCAATAACCACACATCTTAACTAATGTTAGCAAGACTGTTTAATGCATACACACTGACACACCACACCCATATCTCAGTGAGGAAACAACAAAAAACAGACTGTGGAAAGTTCTACTGTTCAAGTTCAAAACAAAGGCATAAGAAAGTATAAATTTTAAATACCAGACGTTTCCTCTCTTTCTATCTCTCTTTCTACCTCTGTGCCTCTGGCATCTCTTTAGACTTCTTTAAGGCAAACTGTCTTGATGCGTCCTTGTTCTATGAAAGAACAGAGAAAAGATAGCGGAGCAAGAGACAGAAGGGAAGAGGAGGAGGAGAGCAGAGAGAGAGAAGTGAACATAAAAGTGCATAGTTTAAAACGATTAGTGACACCTCTGATATTGTACCTGCTAACACAGCATGAGAGAGACACAGGCTCACCAGCAGTGTGTGTCTTTGTTATGTAGGTGTTTTGTGTGTGCACACGTGTGTGTGCGTGTGTCGGCGAGGCAGGAATCTACGTGCGTTTCAGTAACTACACACTAAAGCACTTTGCCTCAAACACACACACACACACACACACACAAGGGCCGGCTTATGAATCAGATTTTTCAATTTTAGCTTCCAATAATTAAAAAAACGAGATAATCAAAACTATTACCATTTACATGCATGGAAGCCTTATTTCAATACATCAAATTAAACCTTCACATAGAGCAGTGACATCATTGCGTAAATTGTTGGATGAATGTCCGAACGTATGTTCACCAGGTGATTCCGCAGTGCTAATCAGCTGCTCAGCTGAACATCAAACAGCATGTTGAATATCTGTAGAACTCACTTCAATCCAGTTGGATGCTGGTGTGGTTTAATACTCTTCAACAATACTGATAACAATACAGTCTTGCCCGTGACTTTGAGCTTTGGTGCAAGTTTGTCCGTCAAAAACTAGATGAACTGGTTTTCTGATATTTTCCCAGATATCTTTGTACATTCCATTCCATAATTTAAATCTTGTGTATTACACTCTGCAGGTCATCCCTGACTACCTGGTTAGGGGGAAAAAAAGATAACCCTCATCCTTTCTTCAGCAGTTCAATCAACGTGCCCTTGAGCAAGGCACTTATCATGAATGTAGACAAACAAACCAGCCTTCTAGTGGGGTATTATTTAAAGATATTCCAATATGACTCATGTATGCAACACAGCTGTGTCTTGCTTGCATCTCTCTTTAGGGAAGACTGATAACAAATGAATCAGTAACACTTAGAAACAGAGTGCCAAGAAAGGGAGAAATTACTCACACTTCAGAAACCTCAATCAAAATCACAAACGGGCCTTTATTAACAACATACAGCTTTGCTTTGTGTGTATGTTGGGAAATGTGTGTATGTACTTAGATAATGAATGTGGCCATTAGTGCAACGATTTGTGTTGGTGGGCCACCAAACATTATTCTACAAGTGTTCCAGAGCCTTTTATTCTTTTTTCACATGCTGTGCGAGTGTGTGCGCGCGCACTTGTGCGTGTGTGTGTGTGTTCTTTCGTAATTGCCATTCTCAGCATAAGATGTCTTCAGTAATCAGAGTCTAGTTATAGCAGAATATAAGACCAGTGTGTTTGATTGAAGGGTCACTTTATACATTGGAGGAGCTACTATTCATATCGTCAACACAACCGTCTCTCTAATTTTCTCCGTCTTCTATTGTTGTTATCTCTTCAATGTTCTGTCTGTTCTGCAAATCTTCTCTGTTTCCGCTAAGAGTATGCTTATCATACAGAATCAAGATGTTTTTCGATTGATAAGGCTGATTTTCCAACACTAACACTATTCCATCAAGCTCAGCTGGAGAAGAGGAGCACTATCGAGGAAGCAGAGTTATAACACTCGTGTCCCTGAGTGTGTTTCGTGTTGTTTTTCTTAAAGAGAGAGAGCAAGGTTGTGGTGGTAAATCAGTAAAACTGGCGAGTGGTTGTGACACTCTTGTGCTTGTTTGCTTTTTTTCTTTTAGTGCTATGTTTCTGTCCTCTTTGTTGTCCCATCCTCCCGTCTCTCCTCTTTCCTTATTCAAAAGCGCTTCTTTTTTCACTCCAACCAAAGCCGAGTGTATTGTTCTTCTCAAATTCAATTGAAGAAGAAGATGCAATAATGTTAATATATATATGTAATACAATTGCTCTTTATCTTGTTTGCTTTACGACTCATCTTTCCTCACTCTATCTCATTTCACCACCTCCATCTTTCTCCTTCCTTTATTGCTTGTTCCTTCCTCCTTCCAACTCTTGGTCATCGTCTTCTTCTCTCCGTCACTTTAGCCCCGGATGGGTTGTCACCTCTGAGACTGACTCAAGCAACTCGTGCCAGTCTGAATGTTTCCTGGTCTGCCCCTGCGCACTCCAACTCACCAGGTCCTCTTCGCTACAGCCTGCAAATGAGGACTTCACCACAGAGGCCTGTGATAAGGTGAATACGAGCATCAAATGCACAGACATAGCAGATGACGGCCCACAGTTGTCCAGAGCAGATTCAGGCGGCATCAGAAACAGTAATTTGATGAATAGCCTGACAAATATGACAGACGTACTCAAAACTTCCAGACACATCACATATCTCATAGATATGCACAGAGACCTAAAAGACATGACCCTTCATATGCATACACATATACATACGCAGGGGTACATTATACAGCACAGCTGAATATGTCACATCAAAATGACAGACCATCAGAAAAAAAGCGAGAGGGAACGAGCTGGAGAGACGGGGGGTAGAGTCAAAAAGACAAAAAAAATCAAAGAGAGGGCAGAAGGAGAGAGAAAAAGGTAGCGAAAATGTGATAGAATAAAAAGAGAGAAAGGGTGTGCATCTGATATGTATTCATTACATGCTTCCTGACAACAAATTGCAATTTAATCCAAGAAGAGGAGGCTCTCATTCTGCGGTAATAAATAAATGACTAGCTACATGTATTATATATCAGACAACCATGCCCTCCTCCTCTTCTGCTATGGAAATCTCATTGTTCCCTGATTTATTCATTCATTCATCCCTTCTATCCATCTGATGCTAAATGGTCAATGGTCCCTCATTTATGACAATATTCTTTTACTTTGTCCCAGATTCCCTTGTATGATTATGTGCTATAGGATCCGGTACGACACGGGGATGTAATCAAAGGCAGTGACAATATTGCACACATTGCCAAGACCGTCTGTGTTGCTTCTTGACACTTGATTCAAGTGTCAAAACATGACAATTGTATTAATAATAGTACATTTCATTACATAAAGTATGTTCTTGAAACAATGTGTTCAAATACCGAGGGAACCCAAAAATGTTTATATCAACACCAACCTTTAAGCGAATATGGTTAAAGGACTTCCTCTTGCTGTTTGACAGATGACTGGTCAACATACCTCCTTATGAAAGACTTTCATGTACACCGAGAGAGACATGAGGAGATTTATCTCTATTTTTTGTCAGTAAACTTTGGTAGATAATCTTCTTCTTGTTTGTGAGAAGAAGCTGGGTCTCTAGTCCCAATACTTCGGCATTCAAAGGATGGGGAATTATTATGTCCCATTCTGGACCTACATTTCCTCAATTCCCAACTCCAAAAATACATTCAAATGCAGACACATATCATATTTATTCTACCCCTAAGAAAATGTCTGAGAGAGAGAGAGCACAAGAACAGTACTGCCCTTCAACTAAAGTTCAACTGAGTTATATATCCTTTCCATGTCTGTGACATTTTATTTAGACAGAGACATTGAAACTGTTGTGAAAGGTGCTGTATACAATGACAATCAATGCTTCATTGACAGCTGTTCTAGATCACCATTTGTGAATTAAATGACTGCTTGTCCATCATTGAGTGGCTGTTTGCTTACAGCACAGTCTGACGATGTTCACATGTGAGTCATTAAGTGTATTTTTGTGTGTGTCTGTTCACTCCTAGGCTCTTGGAAAACGCAACAGACACCTTTTCCTATTATGTTGAGGGCCTGTCACCATACACTCAGTACCTATTCAGAGTGGTGGTGTCACACACACATGGGCAGACAGCCGGCTCCTGGGAAACCCTGCGCACCGCAGAAGACAGTGAGTACACGTGCACAAGGAGCATTGCAATAATTTATTGTGATATATTGCCTTTTTCTTGTCTGCAGGACTAATAAGTTAAAAGTTTAGCTCCTTTCTTTATTCCAGCAAACGACTTCTTTTATTCTCTGAAAAACTCCAAATTTGTAATCTATTAACAGGTATTTCATTATTTAATGTTATTTTCGGTGAATATAAGGAAGAGACCCAAACATTAAAAACTACAAAGGCAGCGGAAACATGAACACACACGAGTGAGATCTGCATACTGTAAAGTGTTTGTCTGTGTGTGAGTGACCTAGCCAGTGTCATTGTGGGCTAATTGTTGTAATAGAATCATATTAGCCAGTGGTACACCCTCCTCAGTGCAAAGTTATAAATTAATTAGTAGCACGCTATTATCACATACATTATCATTAAGCAGCTGAGATTTGCATACATTGGATCCATGTACATGTACACACCATGAAATGTGCATGTACACATGCATGCATGGTGTACGTAGACGTACACATCCACTTGAACACATGTGCAGTTACACACACGGATTCATGCACGCAACCATTCATACTCACACATTTAGGATGTATTAAATTATGGCCATACACTTTCGTCATTGCTATGCAGAATTAGATTCCTGCAAGTACACACACAAACACACACACACACACAACTCTCAAAGGAAATGAGCTCTGTTCTATTTCAACGTTTACTCAACAATTATGGAGAAGTTGTACAATAGCAATAGATTGTACGTCCTTTTGTGTGTCTTCGTGTGTGCGTGTGTGATTTCGGACTGTAGTCTGTAATAGATGTATGTGTTCGGTCACACTGCGCCCTGTCGTTCAAAGCTCCATCCCTCACTTTGCCCCTCTCTCTGCCCTCTTCGGGCCACCTCATACACATACTAAAGCACACTGAGAACATGTGTCATAGACATACACCTCCTTGTTCTCCTTATCAATCACAGGCCTCCTCACGCTGATAAGCACTAACACAGCAGTGATACAAAGTCATGAAGTTTCATGGAGACAAACTCATCACCAAAACAATATATACAGACTGACAATGAGACTGAAGTACAGGCAAACTCTAACTTTTTTGTACATTTGGGGTTGAAAAATTCAGGAATAATTCATAGACTGAAAACACTACACAATGATGGTCACGGATTAATGATAATTGAAATACAAAAAGACGTCAGGATGCACATATTCAAAAATTAAACGACACATAGGACTCTTTACATTCCATTACGTAGCAATGCGGAAGAGCAGAGGCCCAATCCAAACATCCTACTGAGCAAACTCATTTCGACAGCAGCGATCCCCGTCCTGCAGTCACTACCCAAAGCTTGTGATCATAGGTGAGTGCAGGAACATAAATCAACTGGTAAACTGAAAGTTGCACCCACTGGCTCATGCTAAAGAAGTAAGAATTTCCTGCTTCTTACAAGTTGACCCGACAGGTTTGCGATGAAAAATATGAAACCTGATTATCTTGGGAAACAAATTATTTCTTTGAAATGTGAAAATATTGAATAATTTTTTAACTGTATGTAAAAAAAAACTCTTGTACCATAATAATATAATTCATGACAGATTGAAAAGCTTAGTGCAGCCAGATTGGATTCTATGATTCACCATGAACCTATCCTCTTGCCGTCTTGGAAGTGACAGGGAAGGCTGAGTTCAAATCCTAATCTCCTCTCTTGCAGTCTGCAAAAACTTGCATTAAGACGAATAGTTATGTTGTAATCTTCCTCATCTTCATTCTGCACAGTTCATAAATATTCACCCGCACAAACATGAACCTTAAATAAGCAAAAGGCCTGACCACATATAAAAATACGCGTCAACTGACAAGTCCAGCTTAATTTGACGACACACATGCTCAAGTGACTTATACATTGGATATTACTATACTGCATATGCTAATTTTTTAACAGTTTTACCCTGTTTGCGAGATCCCCCTAAACATATATAGGTGAGCTATGACCTTGCAAGGTAGCCACTTGGTCACAATATTTACTGTACACTATGTTGTAGGCTGCATCCACAAAATTTAATTGACATTATCGATGTAAATTGTATCCTCTATCTAGATATTTGATCTAGTTTTTCTCTCTTTTTCTATCTCTCTTACTTTGTTCTTATATTATGTTCTCCTTTACTGTATAACACTTCTTCATCTCCAACCTTCGACTTCGTTCTGTGTTTTTCCACCCGAGCAGAGTTGGTTTTACCTCTTCTGTTTGACAGAATAGCTGCTTCAGTGTTTACAAGAGGGAGGATAAGGAGGAAGTGAGGTGAGAAACAGGCATAAAAGTGAAGAAAGAAAAAACGGGGAGAGCAAAAATTAGAATGAGGATTTCGAAGAAAAAAAATGAAGAGAAGAAAGAAAAAGGCTAATGACAGAACAGAGAAAGCGAGAGACCCACGTTTCCTCCTTTTCCTTTTTATCATTCCATTAAAGTTTTATATCCATCTTTTTAATGTAATTTGGTCCCTATGAAATCCTGCTGTGGCAGAACAGACAGACGGCTCCTGTGAACATAAACTCTAGCCGTGTTGGACAGCTCCCTTTCCTCTGTCTACTCCCATGTTCACACCAGCTAAGTGATCTAAGAGAGAGAGAGAGAGTGTGTGTGTGTGTGTGTGTGTGTGTGTGTGTGAGAGAGTGTGTGTATTTGTGTTATAGAGTGTATGATTAAAAGCACCGTTTTGACAAAATGATCTGAGCCAAGCAGTCTTAGAGCATGTGGGTTTGTGCCTGCGTGTGTGTGTGTGTGTGTGTGTGTAGGTGTGTGAGAGAGAGAGAGCGGGAGAGAAAGAGAGAGAGAAACCCGGGAACATGTCAAAAACATGCTGTTTTATCAAATTGAACAAGTGTAAAGGAAAAAGAAGGACGAAAATGAGGTTCGAGTTAATGACAGAACACAAAGAATTCATGTTATTTAATGAAAGCCTGACTTCATTAATAAAATAATATTCTACCTTTCCTCCAGAGGAACTATTGAAGTAATGTAGCATTATTTTACATATCAAGAGATAAGACTAATATGGTCTTATATTCTTACATTCTCACTACCTGATGGTGTATTTGCTTTTTTTTCTTTTACACATGCTGTAAAAATCAGTGGGGAATATTTACTTTCAGCAGAGTAATATTCCCCTGGAACTAAATGCACAACAAATTGGTCACATGTTTAATTCTAAAGCTGTATATTAGGATTCTTTGTTCTCTTTTCACAATGCGTAGATAGGTCAGAATAATTGAGAATTACTTAAATCTCTCTCAAATAGTCTATACAGGAGATTGAAGATACGAATGACGATTTAATGTTATTTAGATGGTCTTGGTTACTTAAAGGCGAATGCACATTACATAGACTCCAGATGTTATGGATACAAATCAAGGTCATGACCTTGGTGATGCATTATCCTGTTTCTCACTCGCTTCCCTTTGTCGCCTTTTGGTCTCCCTAAAGCAGCAACCACGTTAAATAATCTGTTGAGAAAAGTAAAGATATAAAATGCAATGTAAATTCTCCCCGTATTGCTTGTCATGTTTTGACACCATGTCGCAAACATCATGATAACTCTAATGCTCAGCGTTTGTCCTCATTATGACTCCTAGGAGCCTCAACTCACCTTCAAAAGCCCCGTCACCCACATACACACACACACGCACACATCCATAAACCCACACATGTATGCACGGGATCATCTGCAAGGCTAGAAATAATACCCTTCCTCTTCTCCTGGCGTACACGCAGATATATATATACTTAAATGTACACACCTGAGCCTAATCTGCACCAAATAGGCACCAGAAGATACATAACATATATACACTCCCGAGTACACATGCACACACGCAGCCCTTCCTCCCTCCCTCTCTCCTAGCCCTTGTCAGTTGATTGTGTTATTACTATGCTAACCAAATCCTTATAAATGTGATTTAGGGCTTGGCGGCCCAACACTCCTGTTTTAGCCTTCTGCTACTATGTTTTACTGGGGAGGGGAGGAGTAAGGGGTGGGGGTGTAGAAGAGGGGAGAGGGGGAGACACAGGGAAAGGCTTGGGGTCGGAGAGGTATGGAGAGTGGCAACGGAAAAGAAACGCTTGGAATGCACGAGGGTCAAAGGAAAAGAAGAGCAGTTGAGAAAAGATGAGATGGAGGAACAGAAGAGGTGAGCGGACGAGAGGAAGAGAGAGAGGTAATGCGTCAGAACAGCTGAGAGAGAGAGAGAGAGAGAGGTGGGGGTTACTACGCATTCCCTCAACACTCGTTCCCTCCTGTCCAGAGAGCAGTAAAGCGTCAGTAAAATAAAAAAAGGAAAAAAGCATCACCTGCATCTTAAATGAAAATTTCAATTGAAAAACTTAACAGCCCTTCAAATTGCAGAATTTTACACGCGCCAGTAAAGCTTAAATAACACTCAAGAGGGAGAGAGAGCATGGGGTAGCAGAGGAGAGAGAGAAAGGGGGAGGAATGAGGGGGAACAACCGGGGTTACTTTGGGTGGGCGAGGTGGGCTGGATCAAGGTGACTGAGTTGTTTTTTGTGGTATAATTATTTACAGTGTGGCTTTCCAAACGTAATATATCTTCCTCTTATATCATCTCCATGTCTGCTTTTTGAAGAGACCGATGTCTTGATCAGACAGAAAGAAGGACAGTCAGACCGTAGTCAAGCAGACAGATGCAATATCTAATTAGCCAAACAGGTAGAGAGACACCTCAACTTAAACAAGCACGCAGCAACACACCCAGACAGGCCGGCAGACGTGCACATAGATAGACAGGGAGACGGGCTCCTTGGTTATTCGTGGGGTTCAGTGGACCTTTGGCAGTAATTGAATCAGTGTGAGTGCTGAGTAGAGCTAGCATAAAAACCTGTTAACCCAAAAGGTCAACTCTCTGCATTGTTTATTTAGCAGGGAGAACAGAGGGAAGGAATGAAAAAGGGAGAGAGACTGCGACACAAAAGCGCGACTTAGAAAGAGAGAAGAAAATGACTGCGAGGTCGGCGGGGAGGAAGGAAAGGGGTCACAAAAAGGAAAAGACAAACAGAACAACATGGAGAGTAGAAATTACTACATTAGTACTCAATAGCCATTAGTACATAATTACATTAGTAGTCATTACAACATTATTACATGAATACTCAGTAGTCAAAATGCCATTATTACATTCATCCTACATGACTACATTATTTCAGAGGTGTAAAGTCATCATTGCTACATTATCACATGAGTACTCAGCCCAAATGGGCTGGACAACACCCGATTTTCTATTCCTTCACTTTGATCTCAACTACACACCTGTAAAGTTTCAGGAGATAAAAATAAATGTGGGTTAGGAGCATAAAGTGAGGGGTCAATGACCCATTCCCTACTCCCTTCCCCCATCGTTACTTACGGCGCCTTTTCTCAGGCCACACTCGTTATCAAACTCTGCCTACATTTGGACCGCAAATAAACATCTGTAACGTGTCTTCACTATTGTGACACTGTCACTGTGACAGACAGATAGACATCACTTAAAACCGCCTCTGCGGTACTTCTGGTACAGTCGGGCTTTTGCCAGCCATATATTGTGTTAATGACTCACACATAATCAAAAGACAAGTCAAACTGATACAGTCGGTGATAATGTAAGGGTTGAACTATTTGAAATGTGATTTATAAGCATCAAACTGAGGGACATTTTAAACTTCTAGCAGAACTTAGGCATGCTAGGTCGAATGTTGACTTCACAGTCCTGCTTGACGTGAAGCTGACATACCCGTACACATGCATGCTTGCACACTCGTGCAGTCTCTCATACAGTCATGCACATACACTCTCAAGCGCTCATCTTCTTCCACTCTCTGTCTCCCTCTTACACATACGCACACACACACACTGCCATCTGGGAAAGCCGTTAGCGGTTAGCGGTAGCACTTAGCGACGCAGCACGCTCTCTCAGTCCGCTCAGTCACCTTGATCTGCTTGCCCTTCACACAGCACCATTACTGCTCTACTGCACCACTGTGGGTGTGGGCATATGAGTGTGTGTCTATGTATATGGACATGCATCTGTGTGTGTCCATTATAGAGCAGTACAGTGGGATGTAAATGCCAGGGGAGGAGGGGGGTGGAGGCATTACCTTCAAATGAGCTACTTTGGAGTGAAATATCCCTCTGACTAGTCCTGTGTAGGTGCATGTACATACGCCAGTCATGTATGGATGTGTGCCTGTGGCTTGATATATGGCTAACACCCATTCATGATCATTTTCTGTTCCAGACATGATAATTTAAGAATCGCCCTGGAGGTCAGAATGGTTGTGGAAGGGAAAACACACTGGACCCAAATTAAAAAATCAACCAGCCCTGTTAGACCACTGCTCTGTTTGGGCAACAAGAGGTCTGGTGTGGCATCACCACAAATGTGTTTGCAATCCTTTCTGTCACCTGACCTTCCTGAACGACCAACTATGGGTCATATAAATGGGATGGAAAATCACCCTGTTCCTTTGATGCCATTCTACATGTGCCCCCCTCCCAAATACAACATAAGCACATAAGCAAAGAGTTAATCTTTGGCTCTTTTCTCTTGTGCATTTCTCCACAGGTCCAGGTCCAGTGGACACTCCAGCTGTTTCAGACCTCTATCCTCGAAGTATGAGAGTTACCTGGTTTCCTCCCTCCCCACCAAATGGCCTTATAACCAGGTATACGCTCTATCTCCACCCCAGCTTTGCCTCTGACTTACTTTCCAGCTCAGTTCCCAGCACCACCATGGAACACAATTCAACCTCAGATCTCAACCGAAGCTCGTCATCGAGCACTGAGGACGGCTACCTCTACCCAAGGCATAACCTCGGAACATCATCCACCTTTACCACCCCGAGATCAGGCCACATTTCCACATCTCCTTCCAAACCTGGTATCACAGAGGAAAACCCGCTTGTGTCCACTTATATAAGAAACCAAAGTCAAGGCAATGGTTCCATCTCATTCCAATCTACTGAACCTGGTACCATCCCCAGTGTGATCTCAAACCCCAGCATCTCACTGTCAAACCCAGGAAACAATTCAACCAGTTTGATGGGTGAATATTTCATAAAACAAGAGCCCCATCACAGATCCATCTCCAGTTCCTCAAGTGCAGCTTCCAGTTCAGATCCAGCAGCTCATTCGGTCACCGTTTCAGGGAACACCACCAGCTACAGTTTCGTGGACCTGCTGCCTTACCACACCTACAACCTCCAGGTACGATGTGTTACATTTGCAATTTTACTCAAGCATTACATAAAGCAGGTAGACCAGGAATTACAGCTAAAAATAATCCTCTGTACGAACGATTGGGGGCTACTGAATAATTCTATGTATCCCCAATGATAATGACACAAAAATGTTGAAATCAAAATTAAGTCAACGCCTTACTGTACACATATTAATACTGCAAAATTCTTGCTTTCACCCAGCTTGAAGTATGCACCAGTGTGGGTTGTTCAGTGTCTGGGATGTCTCAGCCTTTCCGAACCCTCCCAGCTCCCCCTGAGGGAATTCCAGCTCCACACGTTTATTCTGACACCCCTACTTCTGTTCTATTATCTTGGGGAGCACCAGAGAGGAGCAATGGACCTCTTGAGCGGTGAGAGATGATCACTTACTCGACACTTTGTCCCTCTGTGACTAACTTATTTGTATATAAATATACGTGCTTTCCTCTGCTGGGTATAGTTGGCAGATTGAACGCAGAGTTGTTGGGACCAAACAAATCTCCACAGTTGGCCATCTTCCACCAGACCCTCCCCCTCTGTCCTTCCTGGATTCTTCATCAGCTCTCAGTCCCTGGACGAGCTACCAGTATCGACTTGTGCTACATAATCAAGCTGGCAGCTCCACAGGTAAGACTGTGATAATAAGCTCATTAAAACGTAAACCACAACCCAAGATGAGTGCAGAGTTGTGCCAGCTTTATGAATTCCTCTTGTGACAATCGTAGAAATTCATCCGGACCCTCTTCAAACATGGACTTTACTGTGGTGCAGTCGGATATTTAACTGTTGTACTGATACCTTCTTGCAGGACCCTGGGTCAATATCACCACCAGGCCTTCTCGGCCAGCTGGTCTCAGTCCACCAAGGGTACAAGTCTTGGGGCCAGAGTCACTCCAGGTGAGGAATCCTTATTTTAAGTGGAATTTTGACAGGCTCACTAAAATACTGGAGCTGACATGAGAGTAAACAAGATCTCAGGTTCATTCAAGTTCATTAATCATTGAAAATTTTAGTTATGTTTTCCCTGAATTGACTAAAGCATGCAAATGTAATCCATGCAGTTATTGTCACTACTGAGGAGAATTTCAAAAATCCCATAGTACATTAACAGGATAGAATGTAGAGAATGCAGAGAGGACTAACAAAAAGTATTTCATTGTCTTTAAATAGAAAGTACAGAAAATACAATACAACTTAATTGAGAATCTCTCCAGTCACTCTGAGTTTGACAGTGTTGAAAAGACAAAGCAATGTCACACTGATTCCTCTGTCTTCCCCTCTCGGGATTTAATGAGAAATAAAAACATTCAACTCAAGGTCCCCTTCAGAAAATGGGAGGGGCTGTGACCCTGTCTGAGACAGCTTCCTTCCTGTCGGCCATTTTGAAGGAGGGGTAAGAGTTTAGTTCCAGCGCTGGCTAATCCCACATCAAGGCTTATCAATGAAAGACACAGAAACAATATTGTATGCATGCACACGTGCACGGACACACATTCACTCATAGCCCTGCACTAATGCTAACAGCAGAAAAATGCTAATGCTTGTCATTATTTCAGAACCACCCCTGTCATCTCTGCAGCTGCACAGCTTTAGGGGTCACATATCCGAGAAGGAAAGTGTTCCTTCCTGGTCTATGCTAATTGGACAGGCATGCAGGCCGCTTCCTGGTTACCAATTGACCTTGACAGCACAGAGGATTTTGAGTATCTATCGTCATTCTCTAAAGGGTTTCTTTTCTTCTCTGCACTGCATATCACCTCTCCTTTATTTTACCATTGTCCCATTTATATTTCCATTTGAGTTTTCTTGTTTTTGTAAATGTTATTTATTACATACATCTTTCGATCAGTCAATCATGAAATTCAGAATTTCTAAAATCATCTTGAATACATCACAATTCATTTTTAGTTTTTTAATAAATATTACATTTTCTATCTTAATATTTTATCTAGATTTGTTGTCAGCTGTGTTGTGACTAGTGTTTATGTTGCTGGTAGTTTGTGCTCACATGCACATCACCTTCTTGTTCAGATAAAGATATGCATGAAGCAAAGTGGTGTTCTCAGGTGTTTCTGGTTCCAGGTTGACTACGACGGTAAAAAGAGGGCTGTGCCACCAAGCACAATGAGATCACAGATACATATAGAATAGATTTTGTACTGTTTTGCCACAAATAACAAAAAAATATTGAGTGATGCTGATGAGGTTTAAAGGCCTAAACTTTGTGTTTCAACAGTAAAAAAGTAATTATCTACCACAGTTTGCACACCGCACCGCCTGCCTATCCAATTAGTATCAACCAGGGAGTAACACTTCACTTCTTTGTCTTATGTGAAGAATTGTCATGGATCCATAAAAAGAAATGTTAAACATAATTTAATGCAAATTAGATAAATGACGCTCTCAGAAGGCAATAACCTGTTTGCTATCTGAAAACAAAAGACGATCATGTCTTAACTTTATTTCTGCTCCAAACTGGTTCTGTCACTGCTCTTACGGCATACTAATGCTTACACCTGGGAAGAGAATAGGAGCGATGTGGTGACCAATACACCTCCTGTATTCATACGTATCCGCCCACTAACAGTCTTCATTGATTATTTAAATTTCTAACTCAATTTTGGGAGAAACTGTTTAGGATCAAGAGAATCTTATCTTATCTTATCTTTATACTCAAATCATACCACTGACACGTATGATTAAATTGTAGAATTGTTCTGTCAGCTGAAAAGCACTCTCACAACGCCCGTTTTCAATGTAATAGCATAGATTCACACATAGCTCGTATCCTTACACACATACCTATTCTCTCTCACTACCAACTTTATCATCGGACTCTCTCTCTCTCTCACTCATATACACATAAACACATATACAAACACACACACACACGGACTGTACTGGCCTCAGCCCCGGTGGTCTGTGTCAGCCCAGGGTCTCTGCTGTCTTCACCATCTCCAGATTACATCAGGCTATTCAATCTGTAAATGACTTCTACCACAAAGCACACCCAACACGCACTTTGGGAAATGAGCTACCTAACTCAACATGACCCTGCCCATATGTGGCTGTGTGTGTGTATGTGTGTGTGTGTGCGTGGCTCAGTGTGTGTGTCCTGTATCCCATCACAGTGTCACTTGTTAAATGAATATCAAGGTTGCATGAGATATAATTTTTCTTGACATTCATTCATAATATTCTCATCAACATTTGGCCACCTAATCACCTAAACCCCATAAGTCTCAATGATCTGTGAACTGATCAGTTATTGTACATGACAGTTTGTATTCACAAGTGTGTTGGAGCATAAAACCCATTAACATAAGTGTATGGCTGTTTAATTTGTGATTGCAAGCATTAATGCATGTGCTGCTGTTTGTGTGTGGACATAGATGTGTCAACAAAGCATTTATTGTATAGATATCTGTGAATGTACACATATACCGTGCAGCTGTGTGTGTGTTTTGCCATTTGTGTGTGTGCCAGCTACCTTCATCCTTACCCTAAAATGCTGACAGACTGAACAGTTTCCAAATCAGATGCAGTGCTCAACAACAGCAAGCTTTTGTTTTTGCATGCAGCAATTCCATTACCAGGGGCTTTCATTATTTTAGCATGGTGTTTGTGCATGTGCGCGCGCTTGTGTGTGTGCCCTGTTTTAAATGTGATGAAAGGAATCGTCTGCTCCAGTCAATGTCAGGTTATCTGTTTCCACAAGAGATTTGATTGCAGGCACACAAGTGATGATGCATGCTCACAGGGATACAACCTACATGATAGCACTTTATAGAACTCCAACTTGACAACACATGCAACTCTGATATTGATATGTGTTTGCATTAGCACACACTGCAAGGTCTGCACACACACACACACACACACACACTATGCCATGACTTCCTGTTGTTCATCCATCTAAAAGCTTTCTACTTTCCTCAGCATGCTGTGAATTTTTCTAATGTCCAGCCAAACAATGAGATGACTGTTCTGGGATAGTAACAGCACAGTT
Source organism: Macroramphosus scolopax (assembly GCA_901007825.1). Lineage (NCBI taxonomy): Eukaryota > Metazoa > Chordata > Actinopteri > Syngnathiformes > Centriscidae > Macroramphosus > Macroramphosus scolopax. The sequence continues at coordinate 35,245 of CAAKHC010018713.1, forward strand.
TGAAAGGATTAAGTGAATGAATTCTTTGTTTTTGTTTTTTTGTACCATTATGATTTATTTGACAAATGTATTTTTGAAGAAGTATTGGGAACTTAAATCTAACGCTATTGTCTTTCAGGTCACATGGTCTCCTCCTTTCATTCCCAATGGGGAAATCCATGGCTATGAGATCCGTCTCCCGGAACCCCGCATCTTCCATGACAATGCCTCGGAGCTCAATGTCACAATTACAGATCTGATTCCTTACACCAACTACAGTGTCACTGTGTTAGCGTGTTCCAATGGAGGTGGACACGTTGGAGGATGCACAGAAAGCCTGCCCTCTCCAGTTACCACATCACCCACAAGCCCCCAAGGCCTTGCACCACTGTCAGTTGTGGCAGTTAGTGAGTCATTCCTTGCCATCTCCTGGCAATGGCCACACAGGCCTAATGGACCTAACATCAGGTAACAGAGATATTACAGATATAACAACATTATTAGCCTAGGATTTTTCTTTGGGAGCTCCCTGCCCTTCGACGTTCATACATGGCAGAGCAGCAGAAAAATAATCCCATAGGGGACAGAACAGTGACGGCAACAATGACAACAGATGTGACATTGATTAAGTCAAACACAGCATGTAAAGGTGGAGCTGGAGTGGAGGTGGGTTGCAAAGCAGCACGCAGATGAAGCCGGGAGAGTAGGCAGACTAAGGCAGCTTAGATAATACGTTCTGAATAACATTTGCCAATGGGGTGCAGGGGGGAAATCAGCTGGGCCAGTTGAATGCATGGAGGGAATAACTGTACGGTCAGCTGATGTGGCTCTTTGGATCAGGTGATATAAGTAGGGTTGTGAGCTGAGCTTGACTCCGTTGCTGGCCTGAGCGGTCTCTACGCAGTGGGATGGTATAATAAACTTTTTCCATTATGCACAGTTACTGGGAAAAGGTGATGCACTTGGATTTATTTTTGTTGAATGCATTAAATCCTTCGGATTTGATATTATGTAACTTTTACGAGCATCCTCATAAAATCTGAGTTGCTTCCAGGTTATATTTACCTGTCTGAGGCAGCAGTCTCAACAAGCAATCTGTCACCAGATCAGAAAACATGAACATTTTTTAAAAATTCATAGAAGAATCTCACTTCTGCTAGTTAAACATAATATGTTCAACATACCCACTATGGATTAGGCATGCATAACTATTTTACAAGCGTCCAAAACCAAAGAAATTGCTTTTTAATACATTTTGCAGCATTTTAACCAAGTGTTTGATATATATCTTTCTACATGCAACTGTGCCTCCAAAATCCGATACTAATTATGAAAAGCTAATATGCATGAACTCCAATCTATATGACCACCATTACTAACAATCTTTATCAAACACTTTGTATTCATTAGGTACAATGAAAAGGTAAAAAAAACAGGCAATCAACACTGAAATCTACAACATAATCCCGTTAGGAGAAACTGAACAGATATTCAATTGCAACTGAATAACTGAAGCAAACAAGTATATCGGAACACATTAACAAGCTGCTAACATGAGTATCCCGGTAATGAGCTAAGTGTTGTGAATTTTTTAATCAGTGTTCTGTCAGTCCTAATGCACATTGGGTCTGTTTTGTTCCTTTTTTGCTCTATTCTGTCAAGAATGAGGCCTAAAATGCAGGTCCGATTGCCTTGCAGGCAATTAAAATGCATAAGCCCGTCTCTCTGTTCTGCTCAGCTCAGCTCTGTGTGTTTGTCTAAGTGGGTTGGTTAAAAGGTGGCATTAAGCCCTTCTTTTCTGATTACAGCAGAAATTAGCATCACTGTGGGGAGAGGAAAACACAAACCCTGCAGAAAAAACACAACAGAGGGAGGGATGAAGGGAGGGATGAGATACATTGAATGCAAACGAATAGAGATGATAAAAAACAGGCAGAAGAGGACGAAATGAGCGATAAGGAGAGGAGTCAGTTGAAAATTGTGTGTGAAGTTTGTGTGTATGTATATGCATGAATGGGTTTATTCATATGTGTGTTTGGGTTCGTCTCCGTGCTCATACGGGCACATAAAGCTGTACACGTGTTCTGTGTTAATACATTCCTAAATATCCAACCATGTGTGTGTGCTCTTTCTTTTATTCAAATTTCCCCTTCAGATATGAGTTGCTCAGACGTAAAACCTACCAGCCCCTGGCCATCATCACAGTCCCCATAGTAACAGACACATCCCCTCCCCCTTCTGAAGATCTCCATCGCTGGCTCCATGTTTACTCCGGCACCAAATTGTTCTACCAAGATAAAGGCCTAAGCAGGTGAGATTACTGAAATGAGCTCTAGAGCAAACGCTGGCGCCGCAGCAAACCGTGTGTGCAGAGCCGATCGGCGAGCTGCCGCTGATGCCGATCTTTTAATACTGCTCAAAGATACATTAAGCAAATATCCCAAAGAATTAAATTGTTTTTCACACAGCGTCCCCTAATCTCAGTTTGGCACTTGGTGGAAGTTGTTTTTTTTTTTCCTCTTTGCTTGCTAAACGGCTCTGGGTGTACTCTTTTAAAGTTTGTGTCTCTACTCTGCTTTATTTATGTAGTCAGCTGACAAACTTCTGCTTGGGTTTCCAGTTTGTAGAATTACTTCTACTTTGTAGAACAGCACTTTATAAGTAATTAGTATTGTTTGAAAGAAGTCGCGGTATTAGCAGAAACAACGTGACAGTCCTCTCTCACTTCCATCCCATCCCACTATGTAATCCTTGTAAGCATGAAAAATAAAATGTTCCGTATTTATGGTGCAACATGTAACATGGGTTGTTAACTTGCAAGAAAAACATACTGTCATCAAAAACAATGATATTATCTCTTATCAGATTCACCCGATACCAGTACCAGTTAGTGGCCCATAACGACGTGGGCTACTCTTCAGGAGAGATTGTTACTGCGGTGACCATGGCCGGGATTCCTCTCCACTCTCCATCTCTGTCTGCCCACGCTATCAATCACACGGCTGTACGGGTCAACTGGACACAACCCTGTAAGACTCCGCTGTTAAACACAAACGCATTGATTTTCTGTAGAAGTCTTCGTTCTAGTCGTTTTTTCATTAGGACAATATGAGCATGCACATATAAGATACAAACACACATAAAAGAGTTATTTTACTTTAACTTCCTCACTTTGCTCCTGTCATTCTCAGCTTTGCATGACCTTCAAGGAGATGTGGATTCGTACTTCCTCACAATAGACTCTGACCGCTCAAGACAACACTTTGTCTTTGGCCCTGGGACCGTCTCCTCTGCGATACCTGACCTTTGGCCCAGTACCACCTATTTAGTGTCCTTACAGGTGTATAACGGAGCACATAATACGACCGAGTCGAGAGTTAACGTCACAACTGCAGATGGAGGTATGTCTGTGTGCGCTTATTCATCATTAGCGTTGCCAAAAAAATATATTATCCATTTGTATGTGCTAATGTTAGATTTCGTACAAACGGATATGTGTCATGTGCCATGTCGAGTGTGTAAACCAGGAGAGGTGTGTGTGTTAGTGTGCCTTTCTCTGTGTGTCAGTGTTTCACAGGAGATGTTAAATACCTCATGTAGTGAGGCATGAAATCAATACAAAGTGTGCGTGTGAGGCAGATTTAAGGTGTTGTAAAATACTTGTTGGCAACACACGGAGACAAAAACACAAGCTGCCTTTTACCTGCCGGACAAGACAGCTAACACGGCTGTTTCCATACTTAGGTTTCGATATCCTATCCGAGGTAAATGGCAATAAGTGAAATCATATCTGTTGTATTTTGTGCAGGCAAGTTGAATATGAGTAGTATATTCTTTTTAAGACTTACAATCTTTACCTATGAACCGCACAAGCTGTCATCACAACTTCACGCTTCATTTCCCTCTTTAACCCTCAGTCGAGTCACTCAGGTCGTAAGGGTCATCTTTCACATCCCTCTATGCCTTCAGATTTCAGAGGCTGTTAACTCTATCTGTTGCTTTCTTTGGTCCCCGTGTCCCTCTCAGTCCCTCTCACTGACCATCTCTCGGCCTCTTTCACAGTGTAATCATACAGTATGTCAGAGGCCTTTCTTTTTCTCTCTAATCTGAGCAGTATAATAAAAAGTGCATTAAAAACATTAGAAAATCATTAGGTGCTAAAGGCAAAGCACGGCTCGTTTAACTGAGAGGGCTCTGGAGGTAATTTCATTATTTTACAGCCATAATAGTGCACACACGCACCCACACACACACACACACACACACAAACACACAGCTCGGTGTGTTGCTCAATGATCAGCTGTGAATGATGAGGGATTGAGAGAACTGTTGATCCACTAACCCTACACACG
>CAAKHC010018713.1:39595-62926 GCA_901007825.1 Macroramphosus scolopax
AAAATCATTAGGTGCTAAAGGCAAAGCACGGCTCGTTTAACTGAGAGGGCTCTGGAGGTAATTTCATTATTTTACAGCCATAATAGTGCACACACGCACCCACACACACACACACACACACACACACACACACAAGCAGACCAAGGCCAAATATGTTTTAACTAATGCAGCTCAACCCTACCAACCATCTTAACATGGCCTGGAATCTATAGGGCAATGCTAACATCAGGACTAATTGCTAAAAAAGAATATGTGTGTGTGTGTGCGTGTGTATGAGCAGACGAGGCTCTGTGTGCAGTATTGCATTGATAATGTCATTCTGCAGTAAATGAAATGTAGAGCAGTAGGTTGGGTTTAGGTGAGTGCATTGGCAGCAAATGAATTGGGTTAACTCCTCTTAGCTGAGTGCATTTTACTTAGAATAATCGCTGAAATCAGTATGATTACCCATTTCACCACACACACACACGTCTCTAACACTTTTCAAGTAACAACTAGAGTATATCTCAGCTATAACTATACTACCATCTTGAAGAAAAGTCTATTGACTTTATCTCTTTATTTCTTTTCCCACACCTTTATCATCTCCAACATTCACTTCCTCCCTTTTCCACTGTGTCTATAAGCTGTCGCCCACATGCTCCCACATTATATCAATCACTTTAGCACATTTGTTCATGGAGAAGAGCAGTATCTGGACTTCTGGTTGGTTATAAAGTTCTAATATAGTGCTGACAGAGTTTCATGGAGAGGTGAGCGTAAAAAACGAAGGGTTGAAAAGACAGTAAAGGGGAGGGATTACATGTCAATGCAACACATTAAAATAAAGAACAAATGTGGAGACCGCCTCAGAGAACGATTCACCCCCATAAGCTGAAATAGGGAGAGAGGAAGAGAGGGGGGTCAGCTGATCATATTCTGATCATTCTAAGTGAAAATGCACTCAGCTAAGAGAAGTTAACCCAATTCACTGGTTGCCACTCCACTTATCTAAACCCAGCACACTGCTCTACATTCATTTTATTGCTAAATAGCATTATCAACGCAATACTGCACACATACATCCGGCCTAAATTATATACAGACCGTCACATATGAGCTGTTTATCTCTGTAATAGACACATACAGTCTCTCTGTATCGATAACAGCGTTTGACGATGATCGTGTCTCACACCTTCAAGTATATGATTTGTCCAGTTCAGTTTTGGGTGTGAGCGCTCTCGTTTCTCCTCCTCAGAGCCAGATGGGATGTCCGCCCCAGAGGTGGTTCCGGTTAACGGCAGCACGGCACGTGTGCTCTGGTCCCCTCCTCTCCGACCCAATGGAGCAGTTACTGGTTACCACCTTTACGTTAACGACGATCTCCATGGCAGTGTGGACAACAGCTCCGGGTCCTACCTGCTGGGAGACCTACTGCCTTTTACTGTTTACAATGTGCAGGTACACACAGATATATCATCCAAATTATCCAGCTTTGTTAAGATTTTTGCCTTCTTGGCATTAGATATTTTGTTTGCAATCACATCCTTTGCGGTGTATTTCTACAATTCAGTTTTTATTAAAATAAACATTTAAAAAACACAGAAGAAGTGTGTTTTACCTGCTGTGTTTGTGTATATGTTTCAGGTGGAGGTCTGTACTGTGTATGCATGTGTCAGGAGTAATGTTACTCAGACAACCACTGTGGAGGATCTGCCTGCTGACCTGGTCACACCTCATGCACAGGTGGTCAGTCCCAGGTAAATATAAACAGCATTTGTCTGAGCTTATCCTTTCACTTTTTGCTTCCTTTTATGAATGGTTTAAATGAGTTTGCAGATGTGACACCGTCTTTTTCGTCCTGTTCTTATCCTCCTCGCTCTCTCAGGGTTGTGAAGTTGGACTGGTCCCATCCAGGCAGACCAAGCGGGATCATGCTTGGCTATGAAGTCTTAAGACGGACCTTGAGGTCATGTGTCAGTGGATCAGCAGTGGTCACATCTAATGTGGAGGAAGAGTCAGGAGGTCTAAAATTCAGATGTTCCTACTTGCAGTGTCCTGCCACGCATGGCGTGTGCGGGACATCGTGCTTCCACCCTGACCTTCAGGTAATTAAGTTCTTATCCTGGTTGTCATGTATGTTTTCTTTTTGAACAACTCATGAGAGGTTTCGTTGATTGATCCTTGATTACTTTCTCATGTGTGCTAATAATATTTGTCAACCAGGTTTGCTGCGCTGGACTCTTGTACAATAAGAAGCCACATCATCATTGCTGTGAGGGAAGTTACCTGAGTTTCAGTAATTCCTCCAGCCCCATCTGCTGCAATCGCAAACTGCTCCCAGCCCTGCCTGACCATCAGTGCTGCGGAGGATACTATGTTCATGTTAAAACCAGTGGGTTTCAGTTTGCTTCACATGTTACCACATATTTGAGATCTGTTCTCTTCTACTTTACTTGATTCTGCTATTTTCCCTTCCTCTGTCATTGTCTTTGCAGATGAATACTGCTGTCCTGACCACTCGCAGGGTCGAGTCTCAGTGGGGCTTGGTGACAGCTGCTGTGGGGGCATTCCGTTCTCCACAAATGGCGGCCAGCTCTGCTGTAGTGGGAGCTTGCATGATGGTTATGGGGTTCAGTGCTGTGGAGACCGGGTTGTCGCTGAAAGACTGGTGTGCTGTGGAGATGCTGAAAGGGGAGAAGTCCATGCATACACTCCGGGTGAGAGAAGTAAACACGTCGACACAAACGTAAACTGACGTCACTGTTGCTTAAATTGTTTTAATTATGTTGGAGGGAAAAATGGAAAGATGCTGAACATTTTTTGTCCAGCAATGAAATCACAGTGGATAAAGTTTGATAGGCTTTAACTTTTGAGATCAAACTGTTATATCATGAGAAAATCTCTTATTGGAATGTCCAATCAACAAAAAGCCCGCTGTGACGAAAGAAGTTACCCCGAAAAGAGAGTTTTGGGGGAAAGAAGGGGAAGGTATGAAGTAAGATAAAATACAGAAAAGTATAAAGAATGGAGGGTTGAGGTAGACACATGGTACAGGGACGTGGGGTCGTTTCCCTTTCTTCCTCTCCTGCAGTGTCCCAAAGCACCCGGATACCATGGCACAGATGGGACTGCGTGTGTGTGTGTGTGTATGTGTGTGGGTGTATGTGTGTGTCATTAGACATCTTTGTCATGGCAGATGATGATGAAACACGCTCGGGATGGCACCGTTGAGGGCACTGCCAAGCGCACAGCAAGACAAATACACACTCATTCTCTCTCCCTCAAACACATGCACACAAATACATATTACAGGCACCCACACATACACACAGACGCACACACGCACAGTCAACAGGGTGCCTCTGCAGGGTACGCTGAGTGTTGAGTGCCAGAGACAGACACGTGGACTCTATTCATCACATATAAACAATGGCCCCATATGGGCAGGCCTATAGTGCTCCATTAGCCTGTCTGCAAACACCCAGACGCAAAACACACCCACACATGAGATCACTAACCACACAAAAGCAAACGTATGCTGGTAAAAAAGTTCGCCAAAAGCAAGTAAAGCAAGTCAGCAAAAAATTATGTGCGTATTCCAATTTCATGCCAATGATCATTTGTCACTCTACCTTCTTTTATTTTTTATTTTCTCCTCTCCTCCACTAGATCTTTGTCTTCCATCATTAAAGGCTATATGGTCATCTTTCATTGGAGGAGACCACCTAAAGAGTGCAAGTGCTCCCCACCTCGTATTCCTTTCAATCTCCTGCTTTTAATTATTTCCCATCTCTTCTTCTTCTACTTTATCATCTTTTTTTTTCCTTTCTCCAACTTATTCCCCACCCCTCTTCTTCTCCCTCTGGCCTCTTGTTCCTCCTCCCTTCCTCTGCAACCTTTTTCTTCCTCTTCTCCTCATCCTACTCTTTCCCCTCCTTCCCTTTATGTTCCCCCTTCCCATCCACTCATCAGTCATTAGCGTTAGCTTCCCCATTGAGAACATATGGTATGATGGATCGGAGGGCTAGCGGCGCTAGCAAGGTTAAGGGCCATTTGCCGGGTGCACTGCGGTGTGGGGGAGCCCCGGGGCCAGCTATGCAACCTCGACCCCACACGTCTGTTTCAAGACACTCAAAAACACAACGTGCTCACAGCAACACCTATTATAGGATAGTCTGCTTAACCTTGGCACCAGTCACTCTCATTCCTCCATCTCTCCATGTCCAGGGGTTTGTATCTTTAATGATACAGAAAGAAGGAATGTAAGAAAGAATCAAAGAAAGAAAGAGTGAAAATGGCTACATATCACATGCAATTCTATTTATAAATAGAATGAATATAGAGAGGAAACATTGAAAGAAGTTGCATAAAGAGCGAAAGAGGAAGAAACTCCATGAGACACAAAAAAAAGGGAGCGGAAAGAAAAGTGGGGAAGAACTAGATGGAGCAGATTAAAGGAGGAGTGAAGGGTATCCCATTGTGCCCAGCTGATAGACTAGGTTAGGCTGATGTGATTATGGGGTCCCTGAAGTGCGATCTATCACACATTACCGTCCACACTGTCAACAACCATACACACACACTGCAGGGGAACAGCAATGCCAGGAGACAGCCGTCTGGCAACAGATACGCCGGGCTGCGCGCACATGTGCACACATAGATATGCTCACACATACGCACACAAACACAACAACTATAGTCAACTCGAAACCGCCACAAGAACAACATGCATGTATATAAACACAGAAATGCATGCAAGTGTGCACTCTTTCAAAAACATGCATAGTTAGACAAGCACTTATGCGCGCTCTGGGCTGGACTATTTGATTTGAGACGGGAAAGCATCCGGATTAAATCAGGTGAAATAGAATCAGGGTCATCACCTCACCCAGTTTGTCCCCGTCAACCACAAAAAACACAAAGCTGAGTCAGTCAAAATCTCTTTTTTTAATACTCTCAGAATGATTGAACATCTTTGGGTTTTCCATGATTAGAAAGCTTGAGAGCAAAACAAGTTATCATCATGTCCCTCTCGGAATCATTTAAGCAAATCTCTATCTGTATAAAAAAAGACACTATTATATAGGACAGCCTTTGGAGCCCACCTCTCCTGCAGCATTTTTTGACCAGGTTTCTCCAATCTTTCTAATTATGGAAGCTGGTCTCTCAGGTAAATGACTCATTTGCCTGAAGTGCATCTGACAGCATAGATTCATTTTTTTTATCAGTTCAGAAACACAATACCTTGCACTTAATTTGGCCTTTAGACACAAAACTGAGACCTTAAACCTGTCTTTACACTAGATGTCTGTTTTCTTCCCATTTACAAGCTACACTAGTATTAGATCCAGTGTGACAATGACGGGACTGCATCGGTGTAGACGGGGACATGGCCGAGTCGGAAGGTTACTGGTTCATGAGACAGTGTCAGTGTCCTTGAGCAAAACACTGAACCTCTATCTGCTCCTGATGAGCTGGTGGGCACCTTGCTTGGTAGCCCCTGTCATAAGAGTATGAATGTGAGCATGAATGGGTGAACGAGGGGCGACACCATAAATATTCAATTATATAGGTTCATCTCTACTGTCTTTGTTCAAACGTACCGAGCTAAGCAACACTACTATGTAACCGCAGGCCTAAATTCTACTCTGTCCAGTCTTAGTCTGGGGTATTATTGAGATGGTCTATAATCCTTTCCACACTACCCCCAGGTGTTATACACAAGACAAAGTCTCCATGCTAAATCCCTCCTTTCCAAATCTGCCAGTTTGTTTAATCAGATTTAATTTCACTGTCAAGTAGATTAAATATTGTTTGTTTTTGGACAAGAGTGCCTCTGTTTTGTTGCAGCATTTCCTCCTGTGTTCCAGGTTCAAGACCAACTTTTAAGCTCTTCATTTGCTCCTCTTTTTCTTTTTTCGTGGCGTTTGTATGAAGGATGTTTAGCTAAGACTTACATGAGATTAGATGTTGTTTAAAAGAACATGTGTGGTGTCTATGGCCTCCCATTGCTCCCTGACTCTCCCTTAGTCCCCTGCCTCCCCATGCGCACTCCACTAATCATTTCCCGTTCACACTCATACTGAATAGTGTGGGGTTTTTAACTCTTCCATCTGCCCTTCAACGCTGCCTTCCCCATCTCTCACAGTGTGTCCTACAGTAAATGGCCTCCCCAGATTCCTTTTTTTTTTTCAAGTGAGTGAATCTTCAAAATGTGTGCATTTCTTTAACTCCTTCTCCTACTCCCTCCCTCTGTCCCAGCCCAGCAGGCCCCCTCCAAACGTTCAAGGACAAATCTGAATATCCCTTTTCACCGTTTAAGTGTTAAAAGCCTAGCGGTGCCGGGGTGTTATCTTAACGCGCCTTGCCGTGCCATCATCAGAGCGCGTGATGAAAATGGCTGTGATGATGCTAAAAGAAAAAAAGAGGAGGGGGAGAAAAAGTAATAATCAAATATGTTTTTCAAGGGCACAGTGACCATTTGCTGGAGGGAAATTATCCCAGTAGTTAAGCTTGCTCAGTCTGAGCCTGGTGGAGTTGTGAGAGTGGATGCGTTTGTGTGTTTTGATATGCATGTGCAGATGACTTGTACGGTTCTTCAACTTGGTGCATGCAAGCTTCACTTTCGATGTGTAGCTATCTGCTCCTGCATGTACTATATATCCGTATGTGTTTGCATTTCTTTATGCTCCTTTGTGCCAAAGACACCCTTTACGTCCTTTCATTGTTTCTGATTGTGTGTGTGTGTTTGAGTGTGTGTGTGTGTGTTCTTGCAGGTACACGTATATCATTGCCAAAAGCCCCTCATCAATGAGGGATAGCAAATGGCCAACAGTAGTGCATTCCAAACAGCAGCGTCTGGCTGCTTTTGAAGATCGAGTACTCTCTGAACACAGGAAGACATTTCTCTCTCTCTGTTAATGTACTTATGATGATGGCTTTTCTATTAGGTTTGCTTTAATGACTGGCAAGTATAAAGCCAGAGATGTCAGGTGCACGGAGATGAAGTCTGCTGCTCTGTGTGTTGCCTGTGTGTGAGCATTTTATTTCTTTTTTTTAAATTATTTTACTGTTCAACATTCTAAGATTTTTATTTTAAATTTACTTTAGGTTTCATTAAATGCTGACAGTAAATAGACACAAGGTTCGGTGTGGTGATGGAGCAGATTGAGCTCACTTGCACAAATACTTCCACTACTTATATAACCTTAAAAAACTTTAAAGTGACCCCACAAAAAGCCTTACACCTAAACCCCAAGATCTATCTATTTATGTGAAGTAAATAAAGTTTTAAATTATCGTTTCCAAAGAGTTACAAACATCGTTCAAGAAAAATACAGCCCTTGTAGCACGTCCGCCTCTCATTCTGTGGTTGTGTGTCCCACCGTCCTTGTTCACATTAAAGTAACCTGTGTTTGGGTCGGCCACACACTGGACGTATAACTCAATACCACAGCATGAGACGCAAACGTCCAAGAAGGAGAAGATGAAAAAAACAACAACAGGACAACCAACCGGGTGTGTGTGTGCTTGCTGCCCCAACATTCACATGTGTGTCCACAGGGGAATATTGGGCGCTGTGAGAAAGTCAATCCACTTTGGTTTCATCTCTCGACATGGCATATAGTGTGGCCCCTCCGGAGTACTCACAGTCACAAGCTCACAGAAATGCACATAGTCCTCCGGGCAGTGTGTGTATACGTGTAGGTTTATGCATTTGCAAGTTCATATAGTAAAATCCAGTCAACATGAAAATTGAATACTGGTCTCAAAAGAGTTAACCTGGTGTCTTCTGTGACCTTAGAGTATATGTACATGTGTCCATTCTAGTCATACACATCCTACTGGACACGTGTTAGAATGTGTACTTCAGCTATCTTATACTGGATTTTGAGGCTGATCCCAATAATTAGGAGTTTAAAAACTCTGATAAAGGAGCATGTGTGCTACCAGCCCGTTTACAGTGCTTCACTGCTTGCGAGCGCCTTTGTGTGTGTGTGTGTATGTGTGTGCCGGTAACCATGTGCAAAAACTGTGTATTTTTGCACTTGCTCTGCACTTTGTGCCAAACCCCTTGTAATATATTCATGTATTTAAAAGTGTTTGGTTTGTTTAAAGTTGTGGAGGGGTTTTGGTCTCCTAGAGAGCTCGGATAACCCTAATCCACAACACACATTTTTATCAGTAGTTCATTGGCAGAGCTAAATATTGACTTATCATTAAGTGGAATGACTGAAACCCTAATATTAATTCACGTTGTCTAAGCACCTTGTGTTGATGCGGCGCTCCCGACGCTATTAGCGAATGTATGCAAATCCAACGTAAATCTGAAGATTAGGGATGAAGCATTCTGTGATGCAACAGAGAAAACAAGAGGTGTGTGATAAAATGTTGTCGACACACACACGAACACATGCACAAATACACCACACAGCTTATAGTGAGGAAGGGAGAACACTTTTCAAAATATTAACACAAATGTACAACCATATCACACACACCCATACACAGATAACCCTTACAAAGACAGGGATTGGATTTCTGCTGAGAGGTTGATAATACAATTGTGAAGTTTAGCAGCAGAACAGTAAACAGATGATGCAGACCTATAAACTGTGTGGACCCAGAAAAAGAGATGGGGGGTAACATTGGAAAAATAATAGGAAACGAGCAGAGTGGAAGTGTGAGATAGGGTAAGAGATTAAAAAAGGATGGATAAATAGATTAACCTGGATATAATATAAAAGTTAGAGCAGAGAAAGACATTGATTGCCCCCTCGTGGATTGTTATAGTATGGGTCATAGATCCCCCCCCAACCCAGTAGCAGATTGGACATGGGACGTACTGATAGACGCCATATTAGCGACAAAAAAATTAACCCATAAGATTTTGATCGCCCCCTGGTGGCTGGTTGCTTTAAATGATTTAAATCCCGCCCATCCACAGTAGCAGATTGGACATGGGCTAAACTAAAGGACGCCATATCAGCTCCCCAAAAATTAAGTCGAAAGATTTTGTTCGCCCCCTGGTGGCTGGTTGCAGTATAGGTTATAATTGTCAATTTCGGCATTTGATGTCGTTCTTATCACGTAGATGTGTGTTCAGGTTTCATATGTCAGATACGTTGGGTTTAAATTAGTTAATTGTGAAATAACAGTTGTTGCGAGGGCATTTACTTAAATAATTATATATTTGGGAAATTTACCTCGGAAAAATTGAGTTTTGCAGTAAACCAATCGCTCCCAGATTTACCCGAGAAGGACCTCGATGCTGCAGTTTAATTTCCTGATTGGTACCAGCAGATTCTGTTTCCCAATGACATTACCAGTGCAAGATGGCAACATCATTCCCAGCTTATTTTGGCTTCTTTTTTCTAAACTAGGAGAAATTTGATTCGTGCTGTCCAGATATGGTACACAGGCTGTGGAATATAGTAATGCTGGCATTTCGTAATATCAGAAAAAAGGGTTGGACAGATCAAGAGCTGTGCCCCAAGTCACATCTTTCTAAGGCTGCATTCGATGGCTTTGTATTCCTGAATTTTAAGGATCCAATGTACATTTGTCCTCCCAAATCAACAGGGTCTACATTTGACTTATCCATTTATTTGGCCAAAGCAGGTTTTCCAATTGAAAAATGAACAGAACATTGAAGGATGTGATTTGCTTCAGTTCTTCCAGCCATAATATTGATCTTATAAATGAGTCATTCGCAACTGACACAGCATTGTTCACCGACCATAGAGCATACAGGGGATTGAGACACAGCTGAGTTATGCCGACTGTTTGAACACAAAGTCATGTGGAACAGCACATGGAAATACAGTGAACACAGTCAGAGCATAAATGAAAAGGATGCAATACTGTGTGTTGCTGAGGCCCCGATGTCCGGATGAAAGGGGGAAGTAGAAAGTGAGGATGCTGGGAGGACGAGGAATGAGAGGAGAAAAGCTATTTTGGAAAAGTGTTGAGCTGTTTATTTGCTCGTCATTGAAGCTGAAGTAAGGCGCTGGGGGAATTGGCCACCGAGCCTCCATTCTGCAACAGCTGCCGCTGCTAAGTGAGTTACTAGCCGTCAGACTGCCTTTATGTCACACAATCACACACACATACACATGCATTTTCTTGTCACATGGTGCCTGTGATGGATGCTGTGAGGATATAATGCACTGCAACAGCGGAAGAAGAGCAATGTCCCACTCTCCACTTTGTGCCTTTAAGTGAAGTGTTTGCCTGAAATAACAACAGTTTAGCAGCATTTAATGTGCACAAAGAGTGATCACTGATTAAGGTGTTAAACAATAAGTTATTCATCACTCCACAACTAGCTGTAGCCCCATTAAAGGACGAGGCCATGATACAAAGCAATGACTTAGTGTTTAATGTCTGCTGTCAAATAAAATGGGCACCACAGCTGGGGGTAAATAGTGCCACAGATCAGCATGCCATCAACTGTTAGGATAAATTTGCTAAATACCTCATGAAAGTTAGATTATTTTAACTATAAGCTAAATAATCACAAAAGACCAGGGGTTCTTATAATATTTCAGCCTCTGATTTAGAATGAGAAGCTTTTACCGTTCGATTCTCATTAAAATACGGTTTGTCCTCATTTCATCGGCACAGATAGAATATCTTAGTCGTGCCGTGCCTTGCCATGCCATGCTCATTTCTAATTCCAAAGCATCCTCGCAGCAGGGGGTCACTTGCTGAGTCAGTATTATAGCAGGACAATTTTACAGGCCCTAATCCATTGCAAGGCCAAAGCACGACAACTAAGCTGTGCTGAAGTCACAGTAACTACGTTCATTCATTGTGTAATTATGGAGGCCACTGGAGGGAAGGCACCATGTTTACCCATCATCTTATCTAGCCTTTCTTAACCTTAGTTAGCATTATTTGACCGTCTGTTAGTAAGATTACACAAAAAGTTACGGACAGTTTTGGACAAACATTTGACCAAGTTCAGGTTTTTGTGCTGATCCAGTTCAACGTTTTTTAGAGATGGCATTTTTTACATTTTCATTAATTTCCCAGGAAATATAAGATGGTCCTTTAGGAGAATAATTGGTCGTGTTTCTAATCATTTTGGAATTAATAACAGACTTATATCACGATTTCACTTGTGGATGTGCGTATCACAGAAGGTTGGGCTACTGGTCTTGGTGTTACTGAACGGTTGTATTTACATTTGACAAGTAGCTTTGACACTTGTTACACAGAAATGATCTTCATTTCTGAGTTATTCAATGATACTTAAATTTGAATTGAAATGGAATGGATTTGAATTTTGACATTCAGCTGAGAAACATTTACAGGGAAATGGAGTGATAGCATGTATTTTAAATGTCACCTTGCTGCTGAAGGTGAAGTGGTGGCAGACAGGCATCACTTATCACTGTCAGAGATGGCAGCTCTCTGAACAACACACTTCCTCTCCCCCTGCACTCTTCCAAAGGCACAGGAGAGAAAGAGAGGCATGCAGGGGAGGAGAAATGAGGAAAGGAAAGGAAAGGAAAGGAAAGGAAAGGAAAGGAAAGGAAAGGAAAGGAAAGGAAAGGAAAGGAAAGGAACTCACCCAGCGTGTCACTAATGTTGTTCTAACATGAGATATTACACCTCACTAATGGATGTAGAAAGATGTTTCTGTATATTGTGATTGTCTCCATCCTTATCTAACAGAAGTTCAGCAGAAACTTGTTCCTGTGGACATTAAGTGTTCATAATGATTCCCGTAACACTTTACATCCCTTCTAACTCCAAAACCAGAACTGTATAGTAGATAATGATGAGGTAACAGAGAACAGACCATGGGCTACTATGTTCATAAATCATTAGGTAATGATTAGTTCATGATTATCACTAAATCGATTATGATTTATTGGAGGCTGAAAACATACGTTCTGTCTTCTGTATAGTAAAGAACGTGTGTAAGAAAGAAATATTAAAAACTAAACAATATTGAAATGCATTTTTTCTTGTCTTTAGGTTTTGTCTGCTGTGGTCAAGAGTACATAAACTCCTCATCCTCTCTTTGCTGTGTGGACAGTGATGGATTTCCCACAATGCACCCTTCTGGCAATGCCACAGTCACACTGCAATGTTGTGGGTCAAAGGTCATACTTCAGAAAGAAGAATGCTGCAACGGGATTGGTTATGACCCTGAACGTCACGTGTGTGCTAACCGACCGACACCCGGCCTGCTAATCCAGGTGAGTTGCATGTTCAACAGTGAATCTCCTCCAAGCACCACTTGTACCAATAGATTTGTACTTGAGTGGCACACATGACATTTATGAGATTTTGTATGGGTGTACTTTACGTAATGAATACACATTTACAGCTCAGGGAAACGTTCAATATATTGCGTCTGTATGATACTCTTTTAATTACATGCGCTGTCAAATTTGAATTTGATGAGTATATCTTGAATAGTTTGTAGGAAAAGTATTTCTCGCAGTTCTTTACAGACTAGATTATGTTACACTAAAAATAGATATGATCAATACATTGAAAATAAATAATAAAAAATATTGTTAACGATAAATCATGTTCAATAAATAAATTAAAATGATTAAATAAATTAAAAAAAAATATTTGATTGATAGAAATACAACCAATCAGAGAGGCAAGCTGGTCCCATGTACACACAATTTGTTGAGCCAAAAATAAAGAGCGTAAATTAGATGCTTCAAATCCGATGGTATGTGGATTAGATAGACTGTCTCTCTCTCTCTCAGAACTGCACATAATGTCACATCAGTTAGGGATTGCCCCATCTTCCATTTATCATCTGGGGTCATGTGGTGTTTGTGTGTTCCTAAGTCAGCATGAGAGATGCACACACACACACACACACACAAACACAAGGGGACAAAGGGTAAGAAGTCTCATTAGCTCTAATGAAGTCATTAAGGACCAAGCAGTACACACGTCACAAATACACACACATAGTTCGTTGCATATATGTGTGCTAGACATAGAGGAAGTATTTGGATTTCTAAATGTACTTTTTACTTACAACGTTTAACATTGTAAGATAAAACGGTTCTGTGGTCGTCTTTGCTGTTGTGCAGTGAATCCTTGAGATGATTTTGAACCTCAGTTTTTGTCCCCTTCTCCCCCTGACTTTGCTCTTGACTCCTCCCTGCTCCCTCTGCCTCGATATGTTCTCCATCTCCGCCTGTCTCCTTCTCCCTCCTCTGCTCAGCACCAGTGTTTGCAGGGTGCTGTGTGTCCTGTTGCTGCAGCCTCTACAGCATACTGTGGCTCCTGTGACATCGATCCATCTATGACTGCCTGCACATGGGTCCTGTCTGAGCACACACATCCTGACACATTATCCAAAATGCACTCACTTTCCATCAACACCACATATGAAACTCCCACTCACCTGTCTACACTCATAAACAGTAGCAATAACACATATGAAACGGCACACAGATACAGTCATACACACACTGGCGGCCCGGTATACAAGGGGAGCCTGTGCTCGTCTCATGAGGAGGTTGTGTACAGCGGAGACGCTAACAGATACACATATACAGGTAAGCACTTAGATATGGAAACTAAATTCATCAGTTTTACCTTTCTGCCACTTCAATTAGTTTGATGTCCTGCATGCCTGCATAGGCTTTCTGTATTTTATGTTTTTACATTTTGACCAATTTTAATGTATTTGTATGTCTGCTCCGGTCTCTTTGCTTCACTTCTGTCCTCTGAGCAACTATACAGTAAACCTAATATGGCATATCGCCACCTGTGAAAAAAAACACTCTTAGAAATCGCTAGCCTGCAGAAACCATTTCTGCATTTAGTGTAAATGTTTCAGACGCTGCAATCAACCAGCTTTGGAGGCAGATGCCCTTTAACACATTCACACACACACATAAACACACACGGCAAGACAGCTGTTGCGATGTACATTAATAGCTGTAACGTGGCAACTCTCTCACTGTTGTACACTGGTGTGTCATTAAAACTTAGAGATGGGCGTCTAAATGCCATTTGAACATTCTCTACTATTTATCAGCCCAAAGGGAGTTGGAGTGTTTGTGTGTGCGTTGGTGTTCTGTGGGCGTGTGTGTCAGGTTTTTCATTCTGTCCACACATTATTTATCTGGGTAGTTAAGTCTGTTTAATCAAGACTAATTGTGGTTGTGGGTGTTATGTATGGGTTTGGGTGGTTGTGCACCCATAATTACATGTGTTATGTGTGCGTTAGTATCCCAGTTAGTTCCTATTAAAGTGTGCCTGTGCTGCGATTGTGGTTTTTCTGTGCGTTTCTATTACTTTGAATGTGTTTGTGTATGTGGTGTGTGTATGTGCATGTTTGTGTGGCATGGGGTGGTTAGGATAAGAGTTTCTAGGCGATGCTGTGACACCATCTGGGCAGAGGCACATAAACCTGTCGCCACCCACCATACACCAGATGTTTCTCGTGCACACATACACACACATGCTAGCACACACGGGGTATCATGCTATACTTTCCCAGGTAAAAAACCTAAACCAGATCACACGCAAATAAGTTCTGTAAATACATTTCCCACACAACTTGTGCTTTTTAATACATTTTTAGGGGTTCGTCCTTTATTAAACACATTAACAGTTTTGGGGCAGTGTTTCCTTTAAGTGCGCGTGTCACCGTGTGTGTTTTGCAGCTTCACTTTTCACAGTAGTAAAGACAAGAGTCCCAGACTGGCGGTTAAAACATGGTCTCATTTACAGCAATAGTCCCTTAGCACTCCTAAAAATAATACACTTATGTGTGTGCAAGTGCATGTGTATTTATATATACTCCTCTAAGTGGACCTCAGCAGAAGGGCTGTAACAATGCCTCACTGCCTGACATTTACAACTACTATAGCAGTCGTAGTGCATATTTTTGGTATATGTTTATATAACGTCTGCTTACCTTGGCAACTCAAAGATGGAATTATTGTTACTGCAACCACACATGAACACATGTATAGATTCATGCATTCCAGTATATCTAAGAATGTTGGTTTGTATATTATTTTTGATAAACAATTGTTTAATAAAATCACAATTAAACTTTAGTGTCGATCCACAAGCAATTGTAGGCTCTTTTCTATCAATCCCCACAACATGTTATCTCTTTCACTTCTGCCTTCCTTCCTCTCAACCAGATTCAGACCTGAAGCCGTTCACCACATATGAGTACAGAGTGAGGGGCTGGAACAGCTTTGGGCGGGCCTCCAGTGATGCTACAACAGTGACCACGAGTGAAGATAAACCATGGGGAGTGGCGCCACCCCGCTGGAGTCGCATCGGTGAACGGGATGACATCATCCAATGGCAATGGCAAGCACCTGCCTGGCCTAATGGTATGTGTTTGTGTGCGTGCATGTAAATAGAGCTACAGTACCTTAAGGATGTTATAGCAGTGCTAAAAATCCCTTCTCTTTTAATATTGCTCCACCCAGTAACTTCAGTCTACACACATGAACGTGCATGCTGTTAAATATTGTAAATATTGTGCTTATTTTCTGGTTCATTCGTTCATGTTGGGTGACTACTAGAATCGTTTTACATATTCCAATGGCCAAATACAATAATGTTGGTCCCTATGAGTCGTCAGACGGTTAACAATATAACCACCTTTTCCATTTTGACAGGAGTCATAACCCACTATGTTATACTGCGTGATGGACAAGAGCGTTACCGTGGTGATGAGAACAGTTTCACCGACATGGGTGGAATCAGGCCTTTCCAGGAATACAGTTACCAGCTACGTGTCTGTAACCGGGCTGGTTGCACTGATAGTACACAGGTAAGTCTGTTTGTCTGTGTTATTTCATTTCGATGTTGCATCACAGCGTGAACAAACTAAATGTCCCCCTCATAAAAGCCTCCTCAGAAGCCCAGTTGCTCTGTATATTTTACAACTCCTAAATTTGTGTTGTTTGGAGATTATCACGTGTGTTATTTTCACACAGTCTGAACTTTGTACTGTTTCCATGTCTGAACAAGTTGTTATTGAGCCTCGTTTCTGCTCTCCCCCCGCACATGAGGCTCTGGATTTGCTGAGCCTACCTGATGTTTGTGATAGCGTCCATAATAGCTTCACATAGAACTCCCCCCCTGCTATCTCTCTCGCTGTAGCTGAGCTGATATCACCACAACAATTAATTTCTCCGGCTTAGCGGTGATGAAGGCTCCTGTTGAAAAGTGTCTGTCTTGCTATTAAAGCTAATTTATTTTGCACATTCTTCAGAAAGAGGAAGTCTCTAGATGTGTCACTGGAAGGGGAATGGATGAGAGGGTGGGATGGAGATACAGTTGGTTGGACCTGTGAGGTGTTGATAGATAAAGTGATAAATAGATGAATGTACACAATAAATGGATGCTGGGAAAACTGATGGCATGGATGAAATAGGAATGGATGGTTGTAGGACAGAGGTAAAGTATCATGGCCATGTGCAATTAACTCAACATTTTCTATAAATAAAGGGAATAAAGCCAACAGTATGATCCACCAACTTGAGCTTTGGTTAAACCATTTTCAACAAAGGGTGGATCCTCATGCCTGGAAAGTTTCTCCATTTACCGGACAACCTGACCAACAGGAGAACTCTGTATACATGAACATGTCCCCTGGAGCCATGCACAGTTGAACCACAAACTCAATCTCTGTCTTCCACGTGCTTTCTGTCTACCTCCCTGTCGCACACACACATGCATTATGTTCACACAGCCATGTGCACACACACTCTCAGCAGAGGCGGGAATGGGAGTGACTTGGATTAGTTTGTACACCAGTGAAAATTGGCCAAACACTCCCAATTATGGGATAACGTGGGCTAACCTAATACTCCACTGCAATTACCTAGCATCAGCCCCCTCCGTCCACACACACAAACACAGCCACAGACAAACAAAACACAGACACACACAAACGCACACCTGCTGTGACAACAGAAGGTGCTGATCTAATACGGTTGGTCACTTAGAGAGGTAGGAAGAGCGATTGGTCCTCCTCTGTCTTTGAATCCTTTTGTTCCGTTCTCTCTGCTATTTGTCCGCTGTCATCCCCCTGATCTTAACACTGCACCTTCCAGCTTCTCCCAGCTGTTGTCCCCTCTTTCTCTCCTCCTTCTGTCTAACCTCTCTCGTTTTAACTCCTTTCCTCTGCCCGGACACCAGTTTCTCTCTTACACCAACTGTCGTTCGCTGGCCAACGTTCCTCCTTCTCTCTTTCTTGCATGTCTCTCACAATAACGTTTTCTTAAGCCCTTGCAAGTGTCCATTTCTTTGTATACAGAAGAAAGTGTAAGATTGGGCCCTTTATGAGTTGTGTTTGCAGCTTCTTGCTCCTTATGGGTTAAATATAGTTCTATACAATATTATTTTTGCATGCTTTATGACTCTTGCTATGTCGTGTTTTTATCACATACTCTATAAGTTGTTGGTTGAACTAAAAACATGCATGGATTTTAAATCAAACAAGATAAAATACTGACAGGTAGAATAACTGCAGAGGTAGTTTGCTGCAGGTATCCAGAGAGGCAGCTCAGGTGGAGTGGGTGATCTACTAAAGCCAATTGAGGCATTGTTATTTAGTTATTACGGCTAACATTGACTTGACTTGACTTGACTTGACTTGACTTGACTTGACTTGACTTGACTTGACTTGACTTGACTTGACTTGACTTGACTTCTACAGAGGCCATGTTGAAGCGTCCCTCAGGAAGGTATTGAACCTCTAACACTTCCTGACGAACAGTTAGGCATCTTGAATGGCAGCCTTCGCCATCAGTGTACAAGTGAAGGGCTCCAAACTAGCCTTTTTCACCGCTGTCCTGAATCTGTTACGAAATAACTAAATCCATTTGATTTTGGTGCAATGAACCCGATGCAGTGTCGACTTAGTGCTCACGCTGTAGTCTCATCTTTCACTTCTTCCATTTAAGCAGTGCAACATTTGAGAGATGTGCACCGGTATATTTCAGGTCTTACATTGACTCATAGTTGCTGTTGTAAAAGCATGTGAAGACGTTCTCCGTTGCGATCACGAGACACTAAAACAGTATATCTAAAATTCTGTTCATCACTGACGAATGTTTTCACATAACTGGGATGACAGGACGCCTTTTGTTCCAGATCCCTACAAATGGGTCAACATGATGTTGAGCACTTTGAGTGGTTGGTAGTTGAACTTCGATGTAATCCATCGACCATCTACCCTGTTTGCATTCACATTTTATGTTATGTAACATCTTAGTGTCCACTTATGGGAACAGAAATTATGTAATCCTAATTAATCTGATTTCAAATGTCCAACAAAGTTAATTGGCACAGTTTTTTACACAAGAGTAAAAAGTTGACAACAAGTTGACAACACTGAAACACACACTTCCCCTGCAAGTTCCCTCTCTACCTCTTCTTGCCCACCTCCTTTGCTATTTCCTCTCTTCCACCTCTTTGTGTTTGTGTGCATATACCTGCATGTACCTGTGCATTTGTATGGGTGTGCATGTGTGCGTGTGTCTCTTTAGTTGTAGTAGCACTGCTCTAATTGCATAGCACTATGTGGGACAGGCGGGGGAAGTGCTAGTGACAGTCTATTAAGGCAGGATATCCCTGTTGCCATTAGCAGCAGATTGCCCAGTGATTCTATGGTCCCACATTCACCCAGAGATACACTACGAGTTCACATTAACAGGGCCGCCCGCAACACTGTACTGAAAAGCAGTCATTTGTTTGTGTTTAATGAGCCTGTTGTGAAGTTGCTTGATTAGTTGAGAAAAACGATAGACTGGAACACCCACATACATACTTGGTGCCAGTTTTGGTCTTGTTTGGCAGAAATCTAAAATGTAAAAATGTGTCCTTTTTCTCATTTCTCCCTCTTTTTGTTTAAATTTTTTGTGAAAAAGTAAAGAGTCTAGTGAATGCCTTGTCAACAAGGTCTTTATTCCTTTAGACAGAGAGGCCCTGACTTGAATGCAGGTTTTCACCAGGTTTTGTTCATGTTAATTACTTTCATAAATGATCCCAGCAGAGATCCATCTGCTCCCCACACACATTTACAATCTGTAAAATATAAGCCATATGTTAGGTTTTATGTCTTTGTGTTTGTTTCCTTCTGTCTGCATCTGTATGTATGTTTTTGATGCCTCTGTGTGCGTGTTTAGGTCGTGGCAGTAACAGTTCAGGGAGTCCCAGAGGGGGTGCAGCCTCCAGTGATCACAGCCTTGAGCCCCTCCTCTCTTCACCTGAGCTGGACCGAACCCACACATCCCAATGGAAGAATACAGTGGTATCACCTGAACCAGACAGATGTTGGAACCATATTTACTCAAAGAGATGGAGCCAGAAATTATACGGTGACTGGTAAGATGCATTTTGTCTCATTATTTTATCACTTGCCTAACTTTCTGTTCACTCCTTTTATCTTCTTTTAATTTTCCCCATCCTCAACTATACATTGTCCACTTCTCTTCCCCCTTTCTCTTTCCTCTTTCCTCTTCCTCCAGTAACACTCACTTCTTCCCCCACCCTATTGCCTCCTCACCTCACGAACAAAATATTCTTCCTTCTTCCCTACTTTCCTTTGTCATCTCTGAACCCTCTCCTCCTCCTCCTCCTCCTCCTCTACCAGTCTGTTTACCTGTCAACTCCTCCTCTCTCCACCCTCTTTCTTCTGTTTTCCTTTGTCATGCATTTATTTATGTATTCTGGTTTCTGGAAGCCATCTAATGACTGAATTTACACCTGATTCCCGCCACACTCTCTCTTGCCCAGCCCCTTACACAGACCCACACACACACACGAACACGTACAGTAGAAATGAAAACACAACAACCACAGAAGTACATTCGACACACAAGGCAAAACGAACAAAAGTGCACACCACAGACAGAAAACAGTGTGAGACGCAGCGCTCTGACAAAATACTTAAAAGTAAAGCAGCTACACAACCAAGCAAACAGAAGTGTTGGCTTGTTTTTATACTGTAGATCTACACACAAACATGGAGGTGTCAGGACCGGTGATTTGTGGGTCTTGTTTTATCTACCCTGAAGAGGAGCAGTGTTTCTGGCCCTTTGCCATCAGTCACCATGCGCACACACACACACACACACGCACACAAGCTTAGACATGCATACACAAACACCTTCATGTAGCACAAGAAATGACAATACAATATATCACAGTAGACAAACGTATGTATCTCTGGAAGTGGAATAGTTAAACTAAATTTAATTTTAAGGAGTCAAAAGTTTTTTTGATTTTCACCCTTTAAATGTTTAATATGTAAGAACAAAGTGATGACAATTTCTGAAGCTGAAACTCAGCAGTCTTTTCACTTCTAAGCTCTCGTCTCTGACTTGGACTCAGACCAGGCATCGGCTTTGCCAGTAGCCAATAGACTATTCCCATGGTTCCTGTGGTTGGCTTGTATGGTCAGGAGGTGTGTGTGCATGAGCATGAGTGTTTGTATGTGCAGGCACGGAGCAAAGCAAACAATGCCAAATAGAGATGGTAATGTGCCGTAATACTGTACCAGCCCCATGTGCCAGTGTAAGCAACCAGCATGCTTGTGTGAAATTTCGCCGTCCCCCAGTGAGACACTGGAAAAACCCTGAACACTCAGCCAAAACCACGACTAGAGCTCTCTCTCTCTCTCTCTCTCGCTCCTTCTCTCTCTCGCTCTCTCGACATTGTTGCTTCCTTTAGCCCCTTTTACACAGCCTGTTCAAGGCGGGAAAATTGCTCTTATATAGCTGAGGTTAAAACACTCGATATAATTTCAAATAAAAGTACCTGTTGCTTTCCCCATAAAGATTCATAAAATACAAGGTTCTATACATTGTTTTTTATAATGAATGTAGGTTGCACTTTATATATTTGTGCTTTGTTGTGTTGGTGAAAGCCACAAGAACAGTTACTCCTTTTTAAACTATGGGTTCACTTGTGAATGGCGTTTTGTGTCCTTGCATCAACAGGAAGCATCGGGGCAGAGGAGCGTGCAGCCACTGCATCATTTCTTAGTAACCCTCAAATTAATATTAATTCCACAAGTGAGGAATAATCACATTCCCTCTAATAAAAAATCATGCAGTTGCTTCTACCACGGCAAACTGTTTGGCTGTTTACTGTTAACTAATGATTTGCCTTTAGAAAATAAATTATTAATAAAAGCATCTTTAGCAGTTCGGAAACGTGACACATTGGAGGAATTAAGCACTCCTGTACAAAGACTCCCCATGTGAATCGATATTAAGTATTGCTATCATTAGCTCGCGATGAATTATTGCCTGCAATTATATAGATTATGGCATTAATCATGTGTTTAATTGGTCTTTTGTAGGCTCATTATTAATTCAGAACGGCAGGGAATAGAGTATGTTCTTTTATTTATTCATGTTTTTACTTCGCTCCCCCATCGTTCATGCCCGTATTGGTCCATGATACAGAATAGGTGTGAAGTGTGTAGACATTAGAAGATGAGGAAAGGAGAAAGATGGGAACTTCTTTTTTTCATGTATAAAAGCTGAATCTGACCTTTCTTGGAACTCTCAGTGAAGAAGAAGCACCGATCTGAATTTTAAAATTATATTTGAGGATACGGCAAAAGTTTAAGTTTAGTGGGCTCTCAGTAAAGAGTTGATGCTCAGAGGAAAGTTTCCCAGAATCCTCTCTCTTAGCGGCCTGTTTCTGTCGGTCTTCT
This sequence comes from Macroramphosus scolopax, assembly GCA_901007825.1. Lineage (NCBI taxonomy): Eukaryota > Metazoa > Chordata > Actinopteri > Syngnathiformes > Centriscidae > Macroramphosus > Macroramphosus scolopax. The sequence continues at coordinate 61,278 of CAAKHC010018713.1, forward strand.
GTCCTCCTCATGTAAGTAAGAGGATGTAGCTTTACATAGCAACAGCGTCCTGGCCTGACACAGGTGGACACTGGGGCATTTCATTCTGTTGATACGTCTGCAGTGTGAGTGCTGTACTACTTCATCACGTCAGGTCAGAGGCCACAGCCACAAACAGCAGCAGAAGACGTAGCAGGTGATTGGAGCGTTCTGTCTGTCCACCCCAACTCACAGCAGCTGTGTCGAAATGCAGTTTCTGCTTCACTCTTTCTCTTTTTAGCTTCAGCGCTTTAAGGCTATAATAGAACCAGCACGTGAACTAATGGGAGTTTAGTCTTGAAACCGAACTCACCGTATTTGTTATGTTCTTTCTTTAAAAGAACAATTTTCTTGCAGCTATTGATGCAGTATTATTGATAAAGTATTATCTATCAATGCTTTATTCCCCAGGCATACCATACGTGCATATATGCACAATATGTCCGACAAAGGTTTGTGAATCCATGTGTGTCTATGTGGGTAGGTGAGCAAAAGCGTGTGTGTGTGTGTGTGTGTGTGAACCTGATCTCACCGTGCCATCCCAGACCGTCTCCACATTAGAGAGCCACAGACAGGAAGTCAAACTCTTAATTATTTAGAAGAGGTGTTATCAAAGCCCTCTCTCTCTCGTTCTCTCTCTTGCCCCTCTGCCTTTCTGTCTTCATCCTCTGTTCTTCTCTTTCATTGTATCCCTTGTTCTTAAAGTTTTTTCTGATTTCTCATGTCAATAAAGTGAAATTTAAATTCAGTTTGTCTCAGATTTCTGCATTTCTATTTCTGTCTGATTTGTCTTCCCCTGTCCTCTGTCCCTTCTCTATCTATTTCAAAGTCCTCACATTTCTCTTTGTCTCCTTTCTGACTTTCCCAGGTTCCATCCAATCTCTCTTTCCATGTAGCATGTTGCCCTTTATTCTCCCTTCCTCTTCAATCTTTCCCTTCTCCCCTTCACTCTCACGTTGTCTGTCTCTACAGGTATGTGGGCTATCAGGTGACGTGCATGGTATTGCGGCCTGTGCCCATCATCATATTCTTTCATGCAAACAGCCAGACAACACATGCACACACACACAGAAACACAGTTAAAGGGATAAAAAAAACACAACCGCTTTCTCAAAAGTCTGTCTCATGTTGGTTTTCTTTCTTTCTTTTTATTTTCTCTCATTGACTTCTTTACCGGTATGCAAGCACCAAATCTTAGTTCATCGCCAAAGTTTCTCACTCTTAAACACACACACACACACACACTGAAGGATCTCCACTCAGTCCAGCTCCTACGATGTCAGGTACAGCCTGGTCTCACTCTGTGATAGAGAGCCGCTGGCTGCTCACATCACAATGCCCTCCACCTGTTTTTCACTTCCCACTGATCACTGTTGAAATGACTGAAGCTTCCTCTGTCATTCTATAATCAAGCACATCCGCTGACACGTGTGTGTGACTACATCTAGAAACGGTCTTTCTCTTTCCATTGCTCACAGACACACGCATGCACGCACGCACGCGCACACACACACACGCACACACACACACACACACACACACACACACACACACACACACACACGAATGGGAAGAAATGAAAGTGACAGAGGAAGATAATAGGAAGACAATCAGAGTCTGGATCACATCTC
>CAAKHC010018716.1:18499-36526 GCA_901007825.1 Macroramphosus scolopax
AGGGGGAGGGGGGTATACTGCTGCGATTTGTCTATTTCCGTCACCATGAATAATTAAAGACACCCGGCTATTTTAGGGGCGTTATGACGGCTAGCAAAGAGCGCGGACAGAATCTGAGCCAAGCGAGAGACTAATGATGCTAATGGCTGCGATTAAATATCCGGTCAAGTTTTATTTGGCTCACAAAGACGCTCCCTCTTCCATCCCTCTCCCTTCATCTTCGTATCTCGCTTTGAAAGACGGCTACCGTATCTCCGTCTCTACCCTGTTTGTTCATCTCTCACTTCCTCTTTCCATCTTTTTGGTTTCACCATCTGTGCCGACAGGTGAGGCGACAGAGAGCTATCGTCACGACGACAGAGATCCAATCGGGTGGAGCGGCGCCGTCATCGCCTGTCACCCGGCTCATTGTTGGACATCTCTTATTCCAGAGTTTGAAAAAAGAGAGAAAAACCTTTATAGGAGGTGGCCTTTAAATCCTGTAGAAAACATACAGACGCGCTGGAAGCCTCATTTAGGACGAAGGTCTTTAAACATTTAACCGGTGACTCACTCAATTTGCCAGAAAACAATTAAGCGCCGTCGTAATCAAAGACCATCTTTTTCCACTCTAATTGAGAAAAAGAAAATTAGAAGTTAAACAGGAAAATGGTTGAAACTGCAGGAGGTTTGGTGTTTTTCTTCCGAGGGCTGACCTTTTAGTTTGTCTCTCGTTCTGCCTCATCACGGAGGCCCGGCGGTAAACACGAGCGCGCGGTGTGTCGTTCGCCGTCGCTACAAACACCCGCGTGACCTCAAGTCTTTCAAGTCTGGATTGGAGATGACAAACACAACTTTTATCTCTCCATCTAACAGCACCTTTGAACTCCTACATATTTATAGTCTAAGCTCCTTATTTGTTATAGTTCCCGTAACTTCATCAGTATGCAGCGCGAACCATGAAACCTTCATGTTTGGCCTTTCAACGGAAGATGTTAGAACATCCCAGGTGTCACACAGGAAGAAAACTTCCACGTGTTCATATTCCTGTCTCTCTTTCTCTCGGTGTGTAAGACGTGCAGGTCGGGTTGACATGATTCAAAGAGTTGGCTCTGAATAATTAATCCATTGTAATACGGTGGGAATCAGGAGCGGGCGATACTTAAGGCTTACAGGAGTAACAGCGAGGAAGGAGAGGAGATGGGATGAGGACCTCTGCTGTCTACCAGCAGCCTGTCAGTGTGCGTGAATCAGTCTTATTGCCTGTTATTCATCTGCTTACCAAAATTTTTTTTGCTTCAGTGGCTCTACATGTGTTCTCCAAGGGGAACCACAGGGATCCGTCCTCGTACCTCTGCTTTTCAAACTCTACATGCTCCCGTTAGCTGATATCATCATTATGGTTTCATACTACATGTACACACAGATTTATATAACATCATATCATAACAGTTATTGCAGCTGGATACTCCAAAGTCTATTCTAGTTGAACAAGGACATTAAGGTCGTTTTGTTTTCAATGCAAAGGAAGAAGAAGCAGAATCGATAATGGCATTGATACGATCAATAACATTGTATTGATTCCCGTCCCTACGACTGTTTTAGCCCCCCTGACTGCAGTAAATATATATGGATTTACTGTTTCTGTAGGTATCTGATAGTCTATCAATACCATGATGGAAGTGTGGACGGCCGTTCTGACTCTTCTTCTCACCTCACCTCCGATAATCCGTCTGCGTCACGATGCCTCAGAAAGTCATTTTAAAAAGAATTCAGTCCAATGAGTCCGCTGATTTATTTTCATCCAGCTGTGACGACAGCTGAGCGCAGCCTTTGAAGAAAGTGTTGTGTAATATCAGAATGAGTGTGCGGCCCCTGTTGACTGGACTGTGTTGCAGGGATGTGAGAAGTGGATACGACTTGTGAAAAAATTTTTTTTTTTTTTGATACGGAAAAGCATTCTGAAGTGAACATCAGTCATTTATTTATTCACACTCCCTCGCACACACACACAGCGAGTGAAAGCAGCTTCACAAACATCGTCCAATGCTGGATGTGATTGCGTTTCTCGAATGGTTTATGTAAATAGCCACTAGTGAGGACGTTTTGCAAGTCATGAGTGCACATTTTCAGCTGTCAACGTGTTTGTGAATTTCTTCTTAGTTCGGATAAACTTCCATGAAGAAGTTGCAACATAGACAACATTGATGCAACATGTTTTTCACCTGTACGACCATTCGATAATGTTGCTATGATGTTTGCACCTAATAGGACACGCCCCTTTTGCAGACACGCCCCCTTTTGCAGACACGCCCCCCTTTTAGCAACATAAGTCAGACTATATGGTTCGAACGGTATTAGGAACCGAAGATATGTCGACTTGGAGACAGTGAACAGGAACATCGCAGCCCCGTCACCATAATAAAACGTTAGCCTTGTACATTTCTGTAAATCGGGGAAAAAAAAAATAATAGATGCTCAGAGCAAAGGTGATGATGTGATGACGTGCATGTAATTAGAAACTCTGTCAGGAGGAAGGTTGAGGCGGTTAATTGAATCCAGTATTTGTTCTGATGACTTCAACCGCAGTCCAGTAGGATATAATGTGTTCTCAATGTTTTGTATTTTTCCCCCCTCCAGGGAAATCCAGTCCTCTCTTCCCACATGTTCTTCAGAAGAGCACAAGAGTAGAGTGGAGTGTGTTCGAGGGTCCTCTGTTATTATCTGTTCTGCATTGTCTGATCCACAAACCCCCTCGTGCACACATGGACACACACACTTCCACTCCCCTTTCTCTCCCTCGATTGATTGCTGTAATCAAACAGCAGGCTGCAGCCGGGTCACATGAGAGGGCGGTGCTATCTTACACCTCTCCGGTCCGCGCCGGGCTGGAACACTCACACCTCGTTTCTGCACAACCAGGCTGCAAAGCGAATGAGGTCGCAGCAATAAGGAAGACGAAAAGCAAATAAAAAAGCACCACCGAGGGAAAGTAACACCAATGCGTGTAGTACAAGAAGAGATCCGATTTGTTTTGATTCTGTTTATGTGGCTGGCTTAGTGACACGGGGATCAAAGGAACGGGAAACTGTGAGGAGGATTAGGCTTTACCGTGAGTTTAATTTATTCTATCACATAATGCAATGTTTTTACTTTCTGAGAAAGAGAGGGTTTTTTTCTTTTCCCCCCCCCCGGCATGAGGAGAGGCAAGTGACAGTAAGTGCAAGCAGGTTAATCGGTTGGCAGAGAGACAAGCCGGTAGACAGAAGGCCACTGATAGGAAGTCAGCACACAGCACAGACAGGCAAAAGGCTGCGGTCCTGCAGACCCTCGGCTCCGACGCACGGCTGCTGGCCAGATCTAATATTATAGAGGAAGAAAGTGAAGAAGTGCTCGTCTTCTTTTTATGTTTTGTGCCATGATCAACCTGTTTGTATCGAGAGTGAACCAGGTGAAAGCAAAGACCTCCCTCCTAAAATAAACTATCAAACAGATCGTAACGAGTACGGGGAGAGACGGAGTGAGATGTGTGTCAGTTTGTGTCTCTGTGTGTGAGACTGAGTGGAAGCAAGATTAGGAAGGCAATATCGGACTGTCCATCACTGTCATAAAGCTCGTGTCCTCTGCAAGCCATTTCCATCCATCAGCCTGAAGGCGCAGACGGCAATCTGCTCCTGTTTACTTATTCTACATCACGACAATCAGACAGCCCTTTCTCTAATAGCTGGCGTGGATAAAGGCTTTCTGCTCTCGTGCTGGTTAAATATTCGAAACTCTGGGGTGATGCATGATCACCAAGACAGATTGGTCCTCCTCAGAAAATAGCTTCAGCTCATAAATATATTGGCGTGTCTCTCTTTGCATTAAACAAACAAGCTCAAACATTAGACAGTTGTTTCCTGTTTCCTCCTCACAACAGGCTCAACGTTTCTCCATTGTAACTTCTGACAGGTTGGAGGAGTCAAATTAACAACGGCTTTAAGGGCTTTAACACCAAATGTCACATCCCGTCAGCAGGTTCTCAACACTGATGCTGATAAAAAAAAAAATAAAAAAAAATCTGAATTGCATCCGCCTCAGAAATCCCCCCTGCACCTCTGTGTAATAGTGACATTGCTTTGAAAGTGCTACCACACACACACACACACACACACCTCCTCTCCTCTTATAACAGAAGTACTGGCTCCGTATCAATGCAATATTTGTTGCCGTGTTCAATATGTAAATATCTTCCGCTCTGCCAGACTAGTTCTGAAAGGGAGAGCCTGGCGAGCACAAAGCTCCACTACCTAAGGGCCCTTTGAGGTTTTCCAGCGCTACATTTTAATTGGTCTAGAGAACAGTAAAAAAAAAAGCTTTTTAGGAAAGAAATTTTCACAGATTACCAGGCTGGAATACAGAAAAACGTCCTCATTATACACAGAAACATACAAGCAGGAGTTTCAACACACACGTTCAAACGGCCGTCTGCGAGGAGAGAGGCAGCGTTCTGAATTCATCCCACATCGGGTTCAATCAGGATCCGTCATTTTAATCATCCTGCTGTTTTGAAAGATTATGCAATTGTTCACCATGGCTACCCTGCAGAAGGAGCGGCGAGCTGTGGCCTTCCGCTGCTTTGATGCAGACGGGGAACAGCAGTCTGAGGGTGAGACAGACGTCAGGGCACTGATTTATCGGACAACCGAAATCAAGCGTTGCAATTAATAAAAGAAGGGAGGCTCCGGCTTGTTCGGCCTCCTTCTTAACATTTATCATTCTTCACATTGTCCCTAATATGTCACAACAAATGTATTTCACACGGAAGATTGATTGACAAAAAGGAATTATCATGTTAAACAAACGGAGGAAACGGAAAAACAGAATTACCTTTGTTTTTCTTTGAGGTTCTCAGGAGCTCCGGCTGCTGCACCTCCACGTTTTTCTTCCTGACAGCTGAATGACAGCTTTCATGATTGGGTGCAAACAAAAAGTAGTTAGATTTCCCGAAAACTTCTGTCGTGGGTGACAAACTTTCAATCAGGTGACGCCGACGGTTCCTCACGTTTTTTTTTTCTTCTCTTCTAATGTATTCCTCACTCAGTCTTTTATTTTCCCCCGTGTGGATTTATCTGTGTTTTTCATTTTTCTGCCATGAAGGAGAACATCCATCATCTTTATTTATTTATTTTTTTTATTATTTACTGGTATTCGGTCGACCGTGACGGAGCTTTTATGAAGTTCTGCCCTTAGCTAGAAAAGCACTGATTGTAACCATTTTTCCTGGCTTTGCTTAGGAGAATAATCTGCTGGGGGAAGCACTCACTGCAGACTTCAAATAAGATTTTCAACACTACATAATTCTCTCCGGGGAATTTATTCATTTTCTACCCTTGCACGCAAATATTTCCAGACGCTGAGGCATCGCAATGGTCCAAGGAGTGCGTCCTGTTCCCAGAGCTTTGAATAAAGGCGCCTTTAATCAAATATTGTGTGAGCCACATGGCAAAGAAAGACCGTTAGAGGATCGTCACCTGCGAGGTGCAGCTCTGCCCGCTCGTATTTGCCTTTAAATGAATGAAAGGCGCAGATGTAATGATTCTGATTTATTTATTCATGGAAATGAAGGTTGAGTAGAAAGTGAGCAACCATTAAAGTAGCACAGGCTCTCGTTCTTTCTCTCTCTTTGTCTGGCTGCTTCTAAATTAATTGAACCATCCTCATTTTGCTAATTTGCTATCTGACCCCCCTCTTCCTCTCTTCCAATCTCCCCTTCTATCTGTTTCATGATGTTCCCTCCTTTTCACCAAAGTCCATTAAAGACCGTTCATCGAATAGATCACAGTGACACACGATGAATAATGCATCGCTTCAGACCGGTCGGGTGGTGGTGATGGGGGTGATGGGGGTGGGGGTGGGGTCAAATTAGTCGAATTGATTGAGAAACAGGTTTCCATTGGTTACCACTAAACTGATGGAGCCTGGCGGAAAATCCTGCAAACCTTTTCTCCCTATGGATTGAGTATGAAAAGGTGCAGAGAAGACAAGAGCAACGTCTCCGTGATAAAGACAAATTAAAGGCGTGTTTGATTTAACGGTTGTTGCTCCGGATGCTGGGGGATTCAAACAGGGGGGGTGACGGAGGGAGCGAAATGGAAGAAAGAGAGAGAAACAGCGGGGCACGTCGTTTAGCAACGTGCTGGTTATCGATTCCACCCAGTCGTCCTTCAGGTAATAGCCAGGACCACCTACCAATTAGACCATTTAATGCAGGTTGGCTTCACAGAGGCGGTGGTGGAGGGATCGTTGTGTTTGGAATCAAGGCCAGTAAGAGGCGACGGAGTCCAATGCAGCATCAAATGCAACATATGGCTGAAAGTTAAGGAAAACACATTTACATCTATTAATGTCTCTAAAAGTTGTGCAAATGACACAAACAGCCACTAAAAAAAAACACCACTTCCATGAGTAACGAGGGACGTGGAGGGTGCAGCTGCACCTCAGTGGTTATTGCTTGCATTAAAGTTAGAAAATTGTCCTAGTGGGAAAAGCTCAGGTGCAACTTCAAATAGTTTTCAAAGAGAAATCTGTTGCATTCAAGTGTGTCGTCAAGCCTTGTCAGTGTGAGAGGGAGCAGCGGGCACAACGGACCCTTCATATTGACATTTTGACTTGTCAAAGCAGGAAGAGCACAGGTGGAAATTAATGAGATTAACAATGGCGGCATTAGATTTAGTCGTGTAATTGGTTTACAAGGACAAGACATAGAATGTAGTCGGCTAATGGTATTATGTCACGTAGACTATGGCATCCATCCATCCATCCATGCATCCATCCATCCATCCATCCATCCATCCATCCATCCATCCATCCATCCATCCATCCATCCATCCATCCATCCATCCATCCATCCATCCATCCATCCATCCATCCATCCATCCATCCATCCATCCATCCATCCATCCATCCATCCATCCATCCATCCACCAGGTGTTACCTACTTGACTGCCTCACCTGCTGTGAAACATTTGGACCGTGTTATTCGTCGTGTTTTTGTTGAGTCGTCACTGCCAAAAGCCTCAAACGGTTACATTTAGGGGGACATTCAGTTCTCTCACTGCATCATTAATAAGTTGTATTTTCTGTGTGTGTGTGTCCCTTATCTGGATGTGTGCGCTTCAGGGCCTGCCTATAAAAACAAGCATAAATCACACATTGTGAAGCGTGTATGAGGTAGAAACAGGGAGACACCATATGGAGCTCTGTCAGCGAGCTGTTGAAGGACTAAATGTAGGGTGTCGGAGCGCAGCCTGCTCCTACCGCATGCACACACACATTCAAGACACATCATACACACACATTGCACACATTACATTGAGCGTTACACTGTCGCGCTCACAAGCTGTGTGAAAGACGCGCGGCTTAATGACACACCGTGAGAACAACTCTGGAGAAGCCCTAAAAGTCACAGTGAGCGAAAGCTGTTGCGGCTAATGACCCGACACACACGGAAACGCATGAAATTAATTTGCTAAACTGACAAAATAACAACACAGTGCACCAAACGCCGAGATTCCAATTAGCTCCTTTTGACTTTCGCAGGAAAAAGAGAAAAAAAATCCCCGTCGTTTCTTTCCTTTCATCGTCTGATCCTGTTTCCATGATGCGCACAGCAGTCCTGACACATCACTTTAGTGCCAATTGCTTCTTGCGCTCTGTCATGCTCCCAGGCTCTCCTTCGCCCCCATGCTATGTGTCCGCACGTACGAATATGCGTGGGCAAGAAGGAGAGACGGCATATGTGTCTGAGAACATGAGTGATTGTGTCGGTAGCTGTGCCCCACTTCTACAATCTACCCATCATGCATAGTCCCTAATGAGGCCCACGGGACGCCGTCCAGCGCTTGTGTTTCTCCAAAACTGCGCCCCGTTCCAACACTTTTTTCAAAGCTGTCGCCTTCAAGGCTGCACTGCCTTTCAACTGCCTCGGATGGTAACCAGCTGTCCAGTTTTGTCATTGTCTCTGCCGACATTACCACCATCAGACTCAGCCTGTGCACCCTGATGAGGTTTTAAACACTGTTGCACACACACGTTTGCACACACCAGCAAACTGCTCAGATGGTGCAGCAGACACCGGCTGCACAGACCGGTCGGAGCCCCCGTGCATGATGAGGATGTCTGAATGTCCGGGGTGTTTGTCATCTCATCATGAACAGCAGTGGAGGAGAATATAGTGGTGGCTTATAACAGAGTGATGGCGCGGGGAGGGAAATATTATCACCACTTTGGATGCCTTGAAACGCTCGTCACAATGGACGACTGGTGGAGAGGTAGAAAACAGGGGCCTGCCGTAATCAGCTAGTTGTGGAGAGACGGAGCATCAACACGTAGAGATCTGCAGCCGGCTGTGTTAAGAAGGCCACAAACCCTCAGGGGGAAAGTCTCACTGCTTTCGGTTCACCAAACATCTTCTTTCTTCTTCTTGCATATTCTTTCCTTTGCTGTTTTCCTTTTAGATTCTCCCTGCTGGTAAAAACGGGATAATAAGAACAAGACAGATAAGTAGCAGGGAGACGCTCGGAGTTGAAGTTCTCCCGTTGTTTGTCTTAATAGAGTTTACAGAAACGAGATGCTTAACAACTTATGAGGGCGCACAGTTGCAGCCACCGGCGAAAAGAGAGAGAGAGATTAGAGAGCGAGAGCTTTGTCATAGCCTATCGATGTACAAGGCACACCTTGCATCTCTCCATTAATTCCAAATTAAAGTCTTTCTCGTCAATATGATGCAAACTGCAGAGTAAATAAATCAAGTCAACGTACAGGAAGAGTTGCTATTCGACAAGCTTTGAGGAGGTTCGTTAAGTGATCGGGAAGAGAACACGTCGGATAACCAGGAGGTGGTGATGAAGGAAAAAAACCCTCCATAAATGCCTAAATTGAAAATGATCCATCCTGGCGTCAGACCAAACCTCCCCCGAGCCCACTGCATCCGTTTCTCCTCTCAACAGAAAGAACTGTACCTTTTTTTGTTAAACTGCAGCTGTCTGCTTAAAAAGATTCAGTTAAAAAAATAAAAAAGGGGCCATGATTGATTCAGCAATAAAGAGGCAAAGTACACAGAGGCCTGCCGGGACGCGAGGATTTAACACCACGATAAGGTTTTTATTGATCTGACATCTCTCCGTCTGTACACCGTTCAAAGCAACAACAGCCTTTCCTAATCTGTTGAATCCTTCACTTGTCACTTCCGTCCGTCCGTCCTGGACGTCCAGACTCGCTCGTGTGTGTGTGTTTGTTTTCTGAACTGTTTTTCTGTATCCGTGCTGATTGACGGATCGTCAGTCTGGATCGTTCCTGACTGTCCGCCGCTCGTCAGAGTCGCCTCCGTCAGGGATCCGGGCCAGGAGCTGGACAACACTGCCCACACTCTGGAGACGTGTGGCTTCCTGTGGAGTCCTCAGGGCAAGTCACTGCCTCTCCCAGGACTTGATAGATTCATGGGGGCACGTGAGGATGCAGTTGACCCCTCGTGAACTTTTGTGCAACAATACCCATAATGCATCTGTCATTTTCTTAGATTTTATTATTATGAATCATCTCCATGTCATGTTTCAGGTATCTGACCAGTCCTAAGTTAAAGTCAGGGAAAAAACATCTCTATTTATAAATGACTTAATGCACCAAGTGACCACTTTATCAGCTCAGTCATGCAGTCACATCGCAACAGAAGAGACGTGTGACTTAATTAACTGAACATGACGCCGTCATTGTCGCTCGGAAACCGGCAGGCTCCCGGGATCCTTCATGCACCGAGGTGCCGTTCACCTCCAGAGAAAATGACAATAAACAAAATCAGCGGCGCTGAGTGGGAGTCGTGTATACGAACATGTCTGCAGGATGAGAAATGCAAGACCCTGAAAGCAGTCGGGGATGCTTGCATCCAAATGAAGAAAAGACTGCAGGTGAAAGAGACTTGTATCTAAGCAGATGTAGCTACATGGGTCTCTGAGCATCGGCATGAATGTTTTATAAGTTGCAGTAGGTAAGTAGCTGAAGTCTTGCATCACTGTATTGGACACGGGTCCGTGACTTAAAGGGGCCACGCGTTATCATCTGCTCTAAAAGGGCTGTTGAATCTCTCACCGCTGATTTCAGCATCACAGCGGAGAAAGGAAAAGACGTTAAAGAAAGTGAGTCCAAGATTGCGTAAAGAAAGGGTCAAGAGGGGTCGGACGAACGATTGGAGAGACGACGAGACGAGGTTGATTGAGAGCGGCGGAGACGAGTGGATGGAAAGTGAGAGCAAATCAGATGATGACAGCGACTGCGGTTCAACGCTGCTAATCACGGGGAAGAAAAAAGAAAATGAAATATCATTTTTAGAAGATCAGACAGAGCTGGGGATTTTTTTTCGAAGTGGTAATTGCAGGATTAGAAATGAAAGATGGCCGCCTTTAACCTCGGATTCCAGTCATCCAGACTGGAATCATCACAGAGTCAGCGGCGTCCGGATTACTACAGTCACGGGGAGACGCTCAGTATTCCGCCAGCAATTACATTTTGTGTTTTTGTGTGTAACAGATGGATAATGAGTGAATGTGTGTGACAAAAGGACAGAGATAGTGGCTGGCGAGCGCTGTGCCGGGGAGTGATAATGGTCGTGCAGTTGTTTGCCGATTACAGTCTGTTTGTTTGTGCTGCAGATAATCCATCACCGGACACGGTGCCAGGACGTTTCTGTTTGTCTGCGGCGATACGCGGCGGCCTATTATTATCATGAATGAGGCGCATATACATAACAGATTGTGCACCGGGCCGTGGAAGCTCTCAAACTTCGCTGTTTTTATTATTTCCTCGCTCTGCTGGGTGTCGGAATAAAGAGGCAGGAAGAATAGTGGAAACAGTATGTGAGTCCTAACGACGATGACAGTGGCATCACTTTTATGAATGTTAAACTCCCTCTCCACTTCCTGGGAAAGTATAGTTCCACTAATGCGTATGATATATGTGGACGGGTCAAGCTGAAAGAAGAGATGGATGAAATGATGAAGTGCTGAGGATGTAGGATGATTGACAGCTCTGGACTGGTGAACGGCTGTGAATAGACCCCGGTAAGGTTTCACCAGAGGTTTTTCCATTAGTTGAGTCTCATACAACAGTTTCACAATGAAATAAAAAGACTGGGTTATTATTAAACTTAGAAAAAAAAAAAAAAAAAATCAGAGCCAATTCAGAGCTAAAAGCTGTGTTTCCATGGCAACAATCGGGGACACCTGCTCAACAGCGGCACAGAATGACAAAAAAAAAAAAAGAGCATGACACGGCCTGTAATTTGAGGCTGGCTAATTACGCTGTGAGCACGTGTGTGAGGAAGAGACGGCGGTAAACTGTTGGAAATACTGAGTTAGCAGGAGGTTCTGCCACGCCGTCTCTCTGCGCTGCGAGGAGATCTGATGCTGCCGGGAGTGCACGGCTGAAGTTGAGCAGATCGCTTAGGAGTTGGAGCTGATCAATGTCACACGACATTTACTGGAAGATGCAGACGTAGGAGCAGATGGTGTGAAAATGCATATGAGGAAATTCAATGCCACAGAGCTGCTATGGTGTAAGGAGGGCGGCTAGGCACTAGCGTACGGGCTAAGGAGGGTGGCTAGGCGCTAGCGTACGGGCTAAGGAGGGTGGCTAGGCACTAGCGTACGGGCTAAGGAGGGTGGCTAGGCACTAGCGTACGGGCTAAGGAGGGTGGCGTACGGGCTAAGGAGGGTGGCTAGGCACTAGCGTACGGGCTAAGGAGGGTGGCGTACGGGCTAAGGAGGGCAGCTAGGCACTAGCGTACGCCTTTGAATAAAGGCAGATTATCTTTGCTGCAACTGCTGAGGCAAACATTTCTAGTAGGACTCCGTCAATGCTTTTGTCTTAAAGCGACTAACAAATGCACATGAACCACTGTTGCAAGAATACATGCACACATCTCTGTCCACCTTAATGTCTGCTTCTACAATCTATTAATAAAAGCAAGCTAAGTGTGAGCAAGAATCCTCTGTGACAGTGTGAGATGTGGTGTCGTTCAGTGTGGGCTGGAAGACGGACCCGAGTTGGTGGTTCTTCTCAGAGACGGATGATGAATGTCGAACGGAGGCGTCTTTGATTTGTTGGTTTGCACGTGATGAGTTGCACAAGTAACCAGTAATGAATGTTCGCACAGGCTGGTGGCGGTCCGGGAAAAAAACAACCTCATTTGAGAGGAGGCTTGATTATGAATGTTTCATTGTGCCTTCATGAGCTACTACGTGTTGCATTGCTAGTTTCACTGCATCAGAACTTCGACCCATAAAGATCCTTCATATTTTCCATCCTCCTGCTTCTAAGTGCCAAATTACCAAAGCACCATCACCGAGGAAAAAGCCTGCCAGCGTGCTTCCGTAACATTAAGTGAATTATAAATGCATGTAATATATATTTTTAGACGCACTTCCAGCTCGCTGTTGGTTTCGATTAGACACACGGAGGTTTACAGTGTGGACTCAAAACTCCAAAGTGGAGGAAGGAGGTAAACGTCCTGCTCAGGAATGGAGACCGCTGTCAGCGTGTCGTGTCACTCGCTGAAGCGAATGTGAAGCCTGCTTGTGGGGGGAAGAGAAGCATTTCCACTCAGCAGGCGCACGAAAGAAACAACAAGAGAAGAGAGAGCAGACATTTACTGCCTGACAACGCTGGTAGAAGATGTGGCTAACATCATAACGGCTAACACCGCTGCATCGAGCGGACGGGGGAGGGAGGGCGAGGAATACTTGCAAATGGAGCTGGAACCAACAATCTGCTCTGGAACACGCCCGCTGCATTCCAAATTATTATTGGACAGCTGACATCTTTGTTCGGAGCTCACTCCGCGGGCCAAGGACAGTTTAATCAATATCTGACCCACTGAGCTTCTTCTCACAGCTCCGATAACAGACAGCAGCCTCCTGCAGGTCCTCACAGCAGACCGGACCAGCATCTGTCTCATGCTCCGGTCTCCTTGGGTGCTGAATCACTGCCAACTTTAATCGTTCTTCTCTCGGCCTCCTCATGGCGAAGGGGGCATATAAACACATTATTAAAATTGATGTAACATTTGACCTGCAGTGTCGGCTCTGAAGCAGGAGACTCGAAGTCGATCACAGTGCAAACAACGTTCTTCATCTTTTCTCTATATAATCGTAACCGTCCTCGGGACTGGAGTCCAGTTTCAAAGTCCTTCATGGATCAGCTTCACAATAACCCAACTGCTAATTTGATATTCTGCCCCCATGTCGTCCTCGCTGCTCCTGGCCGTCCCCCCACTGTCGTCTCCAAACCACAGATGACCTTTGGACCAGAAGGAGGGTTAGTCAGCTGCTGCTCTCAGGCTCTGGAATAGTCTTCCATCCTACGTTCAGTCTGAGGTGGCCTCATGAATCTGATCTCTCTTACTGCACTTTAATTGGACGATGTGGACGTGTGCGATGTCCTCCGAGTGCGTTTCCAGCTGTCAATGTGCTGTTTACATACAAGTGACTTGATATGAGGGTTAAGATTCACTTGGAATTCAAAGTCCACCGGCAGAATACTACTTGAAATCCACTCTTTTGATTGCAGAAACACAGAAGACAGTGTTTATGTAATGGGAGGCTTATTCAGTGTCGACAATGAGGCTTACGCAGACTTGTGGCTCTTCTTTTATCCGGCTGGAGTTCTGTTGTTGTTGCACCCTGTTACAAAGAACTGATGTACTGTCGTCTAATCCGACGGCTCCGTGTGCACGGGACAGTGATGTGGAGGAGAGACTGTGGAAGTTAAACAATCATGTCGGTGTCAAATGAGAATTAGATGGATGAAGGTGAGACTGATTCAGGCAGGTCGTTAAGGTAAACAAGTTGTTGAGTGACTGAAACAGGAAGTTGCAAATGTTAAGAGGAGGAAATAAATGATGCATTTATTTATACATTTTTGATGCGTAAGAAAACATTTGGTATTCAGCCACACGCTGAAAAGACTTTCTTTTTGAATATTTAATGTCCAGTGAATGACAGTGTGACACAATGTCATCATCATCCTCATCATCATCACATTCTGATGTTATTCATAGCACATTGAGAGCATCCTCTCCTTTTCAAGGACGCCCGTATTATACAACAATACAGAAGATATAAACATATAAAGCGGCTGGATTAACAAACAGGGATGTTCACAGTCCGTTCACACGATGATCGGTGGGGTGTTTAATCTCACAAAACACATACAAGGATATTAAGTGTTGGTGTGCAGTGTCAGCACATGTACTAATGAACGGAGCCGCTTCAAACGCAGATTCATAAACAGGAATCTGGCGAGGCAAATAAGGCGAGAGAGTTCGGGAGCGCAGCAATAAACCCAAGACAAACAAAGTGGAAAGTAATAAATGAGCAGAAAGCTGACACTTAAATCTTTTGCGAGACAAATGGAAAGGCGATGCGAGAGACGGAGGAATGAGGATGCAGAACAGCTGCGTCGAGGTGGGATGAAGAGGAGGTGATAGATAGAAAAAGGGTTTGTTTGCCTTTGTTGCGCCGGCTTCATTTATCTCCGGTGAACAGCAACCCGGAGCCGAGAGGCTGCATGACAGAAATCAATCGGGGGGCAGTCGTCCATACACCTGCACTGATGCACCAACCCATCAACACAGGTATTAACAGCCTGATAGAAAGTTCCATCTGAGAGTCTAAAAGTAGTAAAGAAAGCAGCATTAAATCTCACAGGTATGTAAGAATGATGGACAACCAGTGTAGGCGGGCTTCAGAATAACATCAGGTGTATTGATCCTGAAGTGTCTCGGTTTGTTTGGCAGTGAATTGACATGTTCTATAATAAATGACTCAGCCGGAAACTGTCCACAATAATCCGTTAGATCATATTTTAGTGTTATAGCTGCTTGTTCGGGACAATGAATAGACCTTTAAATAAAAGCTGATGTGAGGAAATAAAGATAAATGGGATGATAGCGCACGGATAAGGAAAACGCTCCGTGTGCTCGTGTGTATTCTGTTTTACTGTGAGTGCAGTGTGAATCAGCCGGTCGGCCCCGGTGCGAAACACAAGCTGCGGACGTCCCCGCTGAGATCAATACATCAGAGCCGGGAGCACCTGTCAGGACGCGTTGTGGGTTCGTGTGCGTGGGTTGGTGTGTGTGTGCGTAATAGCATTTGACAGTCATTAGACTTCAATCAGACCTCCTGCCCGACCCCCCCTGAAAGAGAAACAACACGAGATCACATGAATCAAAGGCCGCACTGTATGTGCACACACACACACGGACATGCACACACAGGGAGGGTGTGTGAGCTGGTGGCCAGAGGCCTGGCCAACAGTCTGACACCTCTGATGACATGAATGGCAACCGCACCTGACACCAGCCTCCCTTTCTCTGCCCAGAGGCACACAGACACGAGTTCCAAGGCCAATGTCACTTACACACAGAGTGAGGACCACACGCACACACACGCACACACGCATGCACACGCACACACAGTACATGTATGATGTATGTGGAGGAAACGAGGCTGACCTACATCAGGCTCGTGGGGCATCTTTGACACATGCTACATGTAGTAGGAGACACACATTCCCTTGCACCTTCGCACACACACACAAACACACACACTCAACCCTGCAGGAAAGTGTGACTTTAACCACACATGAAGACACACGGCTGCTGCTTCTTGCACATCATCTACATACACACACCAGCACACACACACACACACACACACACACACACACCAGAGCCACATTATAAAGTGTTGCAATGTCTTAAACTTTTATGTTGAATGTTTTCGAGGCACATTCTCACAATTAAACACTATCTCAGCCAGCAGCTGACCGGTTACCCAACTGTTGGTCCTCAGAGCATGTTGAGGATGAAGAGTCTTGCTCGAGGCCGGAGCCTCGTGCTCCTGATTCACTCGCACAGTTTTATCCTGAGGACCCGGGTCGGGGAAAAGACTTCCCGTTTCTTCGGCTGAATTTGCCTGAAACGACCCAGTAGGTCTGTTTCTCTCTGCTCAGCAGCAGCAGCTGCGGTATGATTTATGCCGTAGCCATGTACCGTCTTGTTTAAATAATTTGCCTTAATCTCAAGAACTGCTTGTGTGCAGTATTCTCGTCAGTTCATTAGCACGTTCTTTTGTTTCCTGCCTTCGCAGGACTTTAATTTGTCTGGACAATTAACAGAAAGTTTAGTCCACCGTGGATCCGACCCTCCTTTTCTTCACTGCATACAAAACATCATTTTAATAAAAGTCAGAAAAGCATGAAAGTGAAGAACAAGGTTGCTCTTTGTTGAAGCATCTTCTCAAGATTGAGTTGAATATTTCAGTGTTTCTGTTCTGTTGTCGGCCGGGCGGCGTGCTGAGGCCCCGCCGGGAAGTTTATTTTAATATATTATAAGATGTGTTTTTCAGAAACTTGTTATACAAGCAGCTTTAAAGTGAGGTGTGTAGCTTGCTACAACTTCCTGTGTCCTGAGGTTCGCTGCAGCTTCTGTCCAGGCTCTACTGAATGTGGATCCGCTGGTCTGGTTCAGCTCTGTGACGATATATGACGATTTGGTGATTTTAAATGTCAAAAAAAATGACTGTTTATTTTGAATCCAGACACAGTCGCTCCTCTGATTCATCATCGGAAGCGCGCTGACGTGCGTGTGGGTGTGATTGACAAGGACAGGCCATCTCTCCCAGACATCTCCTGACTGGTACGAAGATTCGGAGTGACTGGATCCTTCTGGAGAGTCACAGCTAATTGGTCCGTCTTTAAACCCTCATATGTTTATTCCATAGGAGGAAAATGAGTTTGAGTCATGCGAGATCTGTGCACGGCTGCTGCCTGTTACACAGCACCACCGTCACATCATGAACTCACAGCGTCCAGTGAAGTGCATTGCTCAGGTACGATATACGGGGGAATGAATCATATTTCTTGCGGTTTAAAAGGCATCAGGTAGAGAGGAACAAGCAAGCTTTCAAATTAAATTGCTCACCTGGAGTAATGGAATGGGGCCGCTCAGTAACGAGACGCATCATTCCTTTGTGTCGCAGCTATTCTGGAGCCTCGACCTTTAAATATGGTCGGTGTAAATGTTGAAGCCCTAAATCAGAATGACAAAGTACATCATATATTTTCAGTTCAATTGACAAATTGGACCGAGGATGTCTAGAATATTATGTTTGATGTAAATGTCCCGTAATTGTGGCACTGAATCAACACTGGGAACCAGTGAATTGTTCTTCAGAGGTGCCCGTCCACAGGCGGAACGTTCCTTCTTATAATAGAGTGGAGGTGTGATACCTCCGTACCTCAGAGAGGCTGTAATCACCGACTGACGATGTTGGCTTCACACGTAGTGACGAACCTCCGGAGAATCATCACCTGACGCTGAGCTTTGTTCTGAGCTTCAACGACTCCACACCACCTGCTCAGGACCGAACCAAACCAAACTGTTAGGAGCCAAACATGAAAATTCCATATTTCCCTGAGCAGTTGATGGAGCCAAAAAATAGACGACTCCATATGGGAGTCGCACGGCAACAGAGAGCTGCATGTTGAAATAAATGCAGTTATCTGTCATGAAAGGGCAATTACAAATTGGTTCAAACAGACAGACGCATAAATAAATAAATAAATAAATAAATAAATAAATAAATAAATAAATAAATAAATAAATAAATAAATAAATAAATAAATAAATAAATAAATAAAATAAAATAAAATAAAATAAAATAAAATAAAATAAAATAAAATAAAATAAATAAATACAAAAATAAATACAAATTAAACAAATCAATGAGCAAATACATGAATAAAAACAAAATAAAACTAAAAATAACGAATAGAATAAATAAATAATAAAATAACTAACTGACTAGATAGAAAGAAAGAAAGAAAGAAAGAAAGAAAGAAAGAAAGAAAGAAAGAAAGAAAGAAAGAAAGAAAGAAAGAAAAAAGTACATAGTGACTCGATTTTCTCCTCAGTTAGATGCCGTTTTAACCTCAACGAGTAAATACCAAACAGAA
>CAAKHC010018717.1:5569-20612 GCA_901007825.1 Macroramphosus scolopax
CTCCACAGATCAGCTCATATGTACTGAGCTCGAGACAAGAGAGAGGAGGAGAGAGAGGAGAGAGAGAGAGAGAGAGAGAGAGAGAGAGAGAGAGAGAGAGAGAGAGAGAGATCGGGGTAGTAGAACAGAGAGGTGAGGGGAGGGAACAGGAGGGAGTGAGATCAGCTTGTTGCTCTAACTTGAAGGTCACAGGTTTGAGCTCTGCATCGGTGTCCGTCCCATCATGTTGTCTGGGATGTTAAGTGTGTAAGTGATAAGGAGGAGGTCCTGCGGCGCTGGAGAGAAGTCTGTCTGCACCCATTTTCCCTCCGCTCTCCGGAGGAAAGTCACACGGCTTGATTGTATTTCTTTAAGCAGTCACAGCCGTCATGGCCGTCCTTTAGCCGAGGGTGCAGCCCTGGTAGAACCACAACAAAACAATGTGCTTACAAACAGCCGGACATTTAGTGCGTCATGTTTATGCATCGTGTGATCCGATGCTGTTCGATCCCCGTCGCCGTACAATGTGAAGAGTCGCCGCACCGCTTTACGACCAACATTTGACGCAGCCTGTTGAGAAGAGGTTCAAACGGAAACACAACGACATTCACGCTCGAAATACATCAACGTTTTATGATGTGTCAACGCTACGAATGAGGTTCGGTTCGGTTTAGTATAAAACTTAAAGACTCGGATGAAAGTTAGGCTGCTTCCTCATCATGTTACAATATCAACCGCATAGTTAAAGTCACTTCTACAAATGTCTTGCCCACCTGCAGTCCCACGACCGCCACAAGAGGATATCGACCACTAAGTACAATTCCTTGCGCGTACATCGAAGTGTGAAATAACACGAGGAAACTGTGTTATTCTCATCCTGAACTCTATATTTGGTTGCACTTTATCTAGTTACTCATTTCCAACAGCATTCTCATTCCCCCAAATCCCTCTGCGCTCCTTAAAGCTCACATGATATCTGTAGTTAAGCCTCTCAAGATGCTTTAAGACGGCCGGAGAGGACAAGAGCATCTTAAAACAATTACGAGCATCGGCATCCTTAAAAAAGACAGTTTGAATAGACAAATCCTCAAAAAAAAGGATCGCTGGAGAACTAATAAATAGAAAGAATGTAAATCGGGAAGATGAACGGTGAAGTTATTAAATGACACATGGGGAAGTCGGTGCTGACGGTGCAGCTTCACCCGGCCCTGCTGCAGGCTTGCAATCAGATTTGACTCGACAAAAATCACTGATGACTTGCAACTTTAACACCGATGACCTGTTGCTTCATCTACCTACATCTATTATGCAACAACATTAGGCTGTTGCAGGACGAGATGCAGGTTGTATTAAATGCACATTAAGTCAGTCGATGAGTTTTGGTGCGGTGAGATAAAAAAAGGCTTGTTTTAAATCATAACGCAAGAAGCCGTTAAACATGATATCTGTCTGGCAGCTTCGTCGTGCAGCAGATGATCGTCCTCAGCAGCATCGCCTCCCCGTTCTCTGTTCTTTGGAACAAATTTGTCTTAATTGATTTAAAGCGCTCCGAGCTATCCTGCGCTCCTTTTTTACTGCCGTCTTTGACGAACCACATCCTCCTCAGACGGGTCCGATAGCCGCCTCTTAAATCAAACCAATAAAGAGTCTCTTGCATTTTTTTTTCCACTTCACTTCCATTTGTCCCTCCTTTTTTTATTTATTTTATATTACATTATCCATCATCTTACACGGGTTTTTATTAATTTGAGCGCATGCTTGAAGTTTCTGGGCAGACGTTGTAGCATCCACGGCTAACTTAAATAGCATCAAGTCATGAGGTATGAAACAAACTCATTCACCTATGTCTTACATCAATAATTGATGGAGCCGGTATCTCGTAGCGTGATGAAGCTCTGCAGCGCTGCTTCAATGCTCACCTGTTTTCAGATGACAGGACCATAAAAATAATCTTTGGGAAGTTTAACCTGATTCCCTGCATCCCCAAAACAAATCCCACAAGCGTGTGTTAATGAAACTCTGCAAGTAAGAGACGCATGACGGACACAAGGCAGGACGCCATGTTCACAGTGCAAGCAACACCTCGGGCATGTCAGCGGAAGTCCATCGGCTTCCTTGTGATGAGAGACCGGAGACTCAGCCAACGTGTGGACAATTAGATAGTTCTACTTCCAAAAAAAGATGAGCAAACGGAAGTCTTCACGGTGATCCCACAGAAAAT
The DNA here is from genome assembly GCA_901007825.1 of Macroramphosus scolopax. Lineage (NCBI taxonomy): Eukaryota > Metazoa > Chordata > Actinopteri > Syngnathiformes > Centriscidae > Macroramphosus > Macroramphosus scolopax. The sequence continues at coordinate 7,770 of CAAKHC010018717.1, forward strand.
CTGATTTTCCAACTGGGTTTTTGTTCCAGGGAAAAACAGATTATCAATAATCAATAGACTTTCACTGGACGAGACCTTTCCGAGAGTCTTGTTCAAGGTGTGAAGATCTATTCATCATCAAAGTTGTGGTTTTTATGACAGGAACAAGCTTTGGAGAAGCTCCACGGTTCTTTATTCTTAGTGCTATGCTAGACGTCTCCTTGCTCCGGCTCCATTAGTATCCCTTTCCACATGGGACGAGAACACCCAGAAACATCTGGCTTTTGTCCTCGGAGGGAAAGGGTACAATCGTCATTCATTCCCCAGTCAAATTAGTCTCACACCTGTCACCTGCTCGGCCAGACAACCAGACGCACAGCAGCCACACCTTATTTTTACAGTCTACAGGGGTCACGCAGCTACGGCGCGGCTCTGCTGTGATGAATGCTAACTGGATGTTAGCTGCCGTGCAAACACTCACCGACTGACCGGAGCGGCTCACACAGAGGCTTTGACACTGGCTGCACCCGAAGCAACATATAACATCTGGAAAGAAAAAAAAAGAGAAAAGACGCCTCGTTAAACCCGTCTAATTACTGGCAATGAGTAAGGTGTCCCTGGCTTATTTTAGCGGGTTTACGAGCATTAAAAAAAAAAAAGCAATGCATGTGCCTGTTTTCCTGTAAGAATGGTGAAACTATCTGCAAGATAGCAAATTCGTGCATTAACCAAAAACTCCTACGAACAGCTGGATGTTATCATTTTCTAGTCATTTCCTTGGAACTCGGTTGATAAAGGTTTCCAGCAAACCGGGTTTACTTTGTGCGGATTGTTAGTCTTTTACAGTGTGACTCAGTGAAGACTTTGAGGTTGACGCCGTTGAAACTCAGCATTTTAATGCACCCAAAGTAAGCACATCTGGAAAGCAAGAAAGTCCAACCTCCTCGGGCGCTTCTGAGACTTGAGTTTGAGTGATCTGCTGTCGACTGCGGTGTGGAAAACGCCTGACGGATAGATAGCATCAGCCTATACCTGCAGACTTATTACAACCTGCCTCCATTCATAGCCCGCTATCTCTCCGTCTCCCCCTTTATTTTCCTTCTCCCGGTTTCTCTTGACATTCAGCAACCTTTTTTTTATAGGATAATTTGTCTCCGTCCATCTCAAGTGCCGAACCAGACGTCTCGCGGGCGATTATCGAGACGGGTCAAGCTGGTCCATCTGCCGACGGCTTCACTTTACCTCCTGTGCATGCGTGATGAGCTCTCAAAAGGCTGCATGATGCACGGAATCAGAATCTGGCAACACTGACGGTGACTCATGCAAACTTCTGCTAATAACTCATGTTCAGGGCGGTTATTACTTCTGGAGTGTTTAGGTTAAGTTTCATGACTCCTGACGAGACCAAAAAAATTTTCATAACCGCGGCGAACTTTTCTTTCTGATTCGCGGGTCTTGACAAGACAGCTGTGTTGCACTGACCTGGCTGAGACTTGCTAGCCTGTAATTAACTGGAGAGAGTGTTGCTGGAAATCCCCCCCTATCACCGAATCACAGAGATAATGGCCGCATTAGCGGCATCTCCGAGACAGAGAGGAGACGAAGTGCCGCATTCATCTGGAATGCAGCAGCGACCCAGACGAGGAAACAGCCTGGACGAGCTACAAGAGAGGCTGAGCACTAATCATATCTGTCTTTTTTCGTCCCGTCTTCCCACACCGCATCTTCTCCAGTCCCGTATTTAACGTCCTACGCTCCGACTTTCTTCTCCGCATTCATAAAAACCCTCTTATACCTCTTTCATGTGTTGTGTGTCGACTTCCCACCCTCGGCTCAGCTGAGGCACAGAGAGAGAGAGAGAGAGAGAGAGAGAGAGAGAGAGAGAGAGAGAGCCAGGAAAAGGTCCTGTGACACCCTCGCTCCCTCCGAGTGATTCGTTACCGTTCACAGTGGCGCTCTTGTTTTAGCAGCGGCCCTTCATGTGAGTTATATTGCCGTGTCCGCCCAAACACTGCAGGCTTGACCGCACAATAACCGAACTGCAACGCAGACACTTAGTGTTGAACGTATATTCTCACGTCAAGCCATCAGGAAAAGCAAGAAAGTGAAACGGACCGACTGTTTCTTTCGCATGTGGCGCTTGTTTTTCTTAATAACAGGGCGGCTTGAGAATAAAACCGTGCCAACAGGAACAACTTTACTTCTGTCCCCAGGCCAGTGACTGGATGATGGAGGCCTTGATGTCAGGTGCTTGCTGTCCAGATTGTCCTGTGTGCAGCGGGTATTCACCGTGACGTGCAACCGGCTGCTAACCTCCAACCCAGTTCAGGGAACCATCCCCTGTGTGTGTGTGTGTGTGCGTGTGCGTGCATGAACTTGTGTTGCTGCGCCCACAGCTGGAGTCTGCACACTATGTTGGGGGGAAAACATTAAAAATCCAGGCTAATCAGACCACATCCTCTTCACCCTAAAGCTCTGCAGGTAATGAGACCGTGGGGGGGTGTGCTACCTCTTAAAGGGGCAGCCCGCGAATACAATAGGCAAACATGCCTTCCTGCTATTTGAAGACTCTCCAACAGGGATTGTTAAAAGTTTGCCTTCAGTCACAATTATATGAACCCGTGGCTCCGACGCTGGTTAATAGAAGAGCAGATTTTATGGTTTCGCTTGGTTGGAATTACCCCCGGCCGAGAGATAAGTACGCACTCAGGAATCATTTACATCTCAGATGTTTGTGTGTCATCACACGTCCTGAGTGGAGCATCACAACCTGCGTCATCGTGCTCGGCAGCAGCTGGAAAGCTTGGACGTTCGATATGCTACTATTGATTAACAGGCTCATTTATCGTGTCACTCTTTCACAATTAGCCGGTTGTTGTTCACTCGTTTGTCCTTTATTTTGGCTCCGGCATTGGTGGTGCATAGAAAACTTACATATCAATGACTTAAATATGCATGACGAGTCAGGTGGGGATGTGTGTGTGTGTGTGTGTGTTTCCCATATCCGAAGTCTGTTTGCAATTATTTTTCCATAAATGGGTTTCAATAGGATGATGTCATCGGGTTTTTATAAATATACAAAGAGGGCCGGGATCGCACCTGTTCTACCGTCCGTCATCCTGTCCGGTCCAGACCAGTCGGACCAGAAACATTCCCTTCACCTCCTGAGTCTAACAGCTAATTATTGGACTATTAACGGCACTGAGTTAAAGGTTAAGCAGCGTCGTCGACACGTACGTCAGCAGCATATTGTTTGGAATAGTTCTGTTTCGTTGTAGTTGGGGAATGTTGCGACCACATCCTCTCATCAGCGGAGGCCTTTGCCAAATCCCCTCAGCTTGGCTTCACCCCCTCAGAACGCTGTTTGCCTGTTTTAGCTTCGTGGTGCAACACTGAGTCCACATCCTGTCTTTGAAGCAGAAATTTAGAAAGAAAAAGGGGAAAAACGCTGGAGAGCGGACGAGGAATATTCCGCTCATGTACGGAAACACACATGCTGTCCATGGTGACATCTTCTGGGCGGGAGCCAAAGAACATCCAGCGTCAAACCAGTGCCAAGATCGTCATGGGGAAAAACTCCTGAAAAAACTTGTAAAACAAGGATTGTGTCTTGTGTCTAAAGTGCGATGCTTTTATTTTGTATTCTTGTCTTATGTCTAAAGTGCAATGCTTTTATTTTGTATTCTCTCCTGGCCAAGGAGATGCCAACTGAGGACAAGGCCACTGGGAAGAACGCAGTGCAGAGGAGTGCTGGCTGTTAGCAGATATAATGGGAACCAGACCTGCTGGTAATTAAACTGCGCAGCACAATGGCGTCACCGCTCATAAACCCTGCGAAGAGAAGTCGAACCTCGCAGCTCTTCCCAAATTTTTCCCTATCGACTCCTGTGTATCTAATATCTGTGGAGATTGATTTTATTAAATGTCTTGGCGGGATGCGGTTTAATATAATCAACACTAGCGGGGGGAAAATGTCGACGTAATGTCTACTGAGCCCCTGGATGAGAAAATATCTATTTGAGGGAGACTGAAGTATTTACGAGTTGTGTGATGTCTTTAGAATGTAAAAATAAATTGTATCACTTTCACTGTCCTCCTGTGCCTACCATGTGTGTGTGTGTGTGTGTGTGTGTGTGTGTGTGTGTGTGTGTGTGTTCACCTTTGAGTGTGGTGTCAGGGTTCAAGGGGCGTCAGAGGGGGTGCAGGTCACGACCCGCCATGTCACGCTATAATTGTGATTGTCATGTTGATGGGGAGGAAAGAGACTGGAAAATTAGCAAGATAACACATTTAATACACACTGGGTCACGTCTGTGTGTGTGTGTGTGTGTGTGACGATGTGCATGTTTGAGAATGTGTGTGTGTGTGTGTGGGAGTGGGAGAGAGTGAGGAAACCATTGTTTAAACCGCTGCTCGTCTCGTAAGTGTTCCGCCGTTGTGCGAACGCTGCGGTCGGTGCGGAGTCACAGATCAAGAACGCAGTGTGACAACGGCAAAAGGAAACAAAGTGAAGAGGAGCGAGGGGAGACGGAGGGCGAGCGAGGGGAGAGCTACAGCTGCGGACGACGTGAGGAATAAAGAGATAATGAGACACAGAGGGAGGAAAGTCCCAGAAAGAGTTTGCATGCAAAAACAGATAAGAAGAATAAACGAGAGGCAGAACTACAGCGGAGAGGGAAGTCAACGCCAGACAGACAAACATTAACACAAACCAGGTCTTGTTTGCATGCCACGGCGCGCCAAGTTAGAATGATATTCCCTCCAATTTCAATGTCAGCACCACGCGACCCTGCAGCAGGATGGATGTTCCTGTTTGCAAATAGAAATAAATGATCCGACTACCCGCCATGGTAATGATCCATTTCTCCTCCGCTGGCAACTACAAGGCTGGGTGGAAATAAAGTGAACCCAGTTGTGTTCTGTGAGGTTCTCCACATGTTTCAAGTCCTGACTGGTTCCCACTTATGTGACAAGAGCTGTGGCTCACCAGTCAGTTCCCCGGCCAAGACGCTCCTCCGACGGCTGCTCTCTGACATTCTTATTAATTTCCAAAGAAATATCAGCTTAAACCCTCATGAAGCGATGTTATCTGTTAATGTGCAGGATTCATTTGGGGTCGGTCGTACGGCCTCGATGGAGGTCGATGCCCCTTCTAGTGTTTCCTGTGATCTCTCCCGACCCCGGGCTGTGTGTATCCCCGGGCTAGCCCGCCGTTGGAATTTACAGTCCGATGGGCCTTGCCTGCTAATAAAACACATGTGGACTTGCAGAGGAATGGGGAAGGACAGAGGCCTGAGAACAGCCTCTCTCTCTCTCTGTATCCAAGCACACACACACACATATACACAGCAACAAACACATTTGTGTGCACATATGCTCCGAAAACACTCATCCGATCCACTTGAAACCTGGCGGCTGTGTTGCCGAGGATCAAAGGAAATGCAGTGTCAAGTGATGAAGTCATCGGGAGAAGTTGTTCTATGTTACGCTTTAACGAGAGTCTGCTTCAATCAGCGGGTCGATCGGAAACACGACACAACCACCGACACTCTTGTACTAACTATACAACCTCCATTGTGTACATTCACCCCCTTTTTGTTTAGCTGAACTCAAACCGGTTGTTTGGACGAGCCCTTCTGGAGAAAGTTTGGCCAAGAGCCGATTCCATAAATCAGCCGCTTTACCGTCACCGCACTTCTCACTTCCACAGACGTATAAATCTGTCCGGGGATTAGTTGAAATCCTATATTCCAAATTTTAAAGTGGATTATTGGAGGATTAAGCCGCAAATGTTCCACACATATAATTAATATCCAGAGCAGGCGGAGCATAAACACCGGCCAGAACAAAGCAACCTCAAGTCCAACGGAAATCAAAGCGGTGTCTCCATCCATTCACAGAAAACCGCCTCCCACAGTCTTCCTCCGCTAATTGAAATGTGCAGCATCTCGCGCTTGCTCTCGTCCTCCCTCTTGTGTTTCGACACCCCCCCGTCCTATTATTCCTCCCCGTGTGATTCATCCTCCAGCTGTCCTCCGAATACGTCCTCTTGCCGGGGCAGATACGCTCAATGATTGAAAAGCTTCCAAGTCGATGTTTTATGGACTCGAGAGGAGTGTGTGTGTGTGTGTGTCTGACGGAGGGAAGAGAGGACGGGCGCTCGCCAGTGTTGCGTTGGTGTAAAGCAAAGACGCCGGTTTCGACTGCGGCCCACCTGAGATTTGTGGGACTCCAGAGGGTTGGAGAGAGAAGATGGAGAGCTCTGTCGACAGAACCTCTCAGCCTCGGAGATCCTGCACAGTTGCATGCATCAATTGAAGAAGTAGGTCGGCCAGCGTGCACCCATCAAGTAATGAGGACCACAGTCGTCCAGTTGACCCAGAATGATTTTAACTCACAACAAGAGCAGACGACAAGAACTTGTGACGACGTAATGAATCAACGATTAGCAGTCACTTTACCATCTTGTCAAAACTCCACTTGAAATTAAATGTATTTCTTGATCTGACACTGAATATAATCCATCACTTAACTACGAGGACGTAAACAAGCAGACAGGACAGGACAGACAAGGCAGACTCTATTGTTTCGCAGGCTGCCCCGCATCATCTGGACATACAGGGGGGGTTGGGGTAAGAGCGGGGGGTCAAATTAAGGCTAAAGCTCTGTATGTATATACGTTGGATGAAGGCAGATTATAATAGAAGGATGGGTTCCATCTCATTAGACGATAGACTGTCCCGATGAGGAAGTAGGAAATTGTCTAATAGCATCAAACTGTGATAAGATACAAACACGCTCGACGAGTTTGGTCGGATGGGAATCGAACAGTAATGAGCGTCACATGGAATCATACGTACCGAGGATGTCAGTCTGACGGTGTGTGTACTGTCTTTGTGTGTAATCTGTGATAATAAGGAGGAAACTGCAGACAAGGCCGCACTTATGCGGAACATGGCCGGGTTATTATCCCCACTGCTGGAAATGAAAAGGACATCTGGCTTCTTCCAACATGTTTTTAATGGAACTTTTTTTTCCCCGTCAAACATGTGACTTTCTCCTTTACTTTCATTTCACGCTCATCTTTTCTTTTTTTTATATATGAATGCACATTTCTATCCATGTTGGACAACTCGTCTCGAGATGCTCCAGCCGTGTCTGACAGCGAAACCCTCCAGGGACTTATAAGGAATCTGGTCTTTGCATGTAAAAAGGAAATGGGTATTCAGTCCAGGAATCTTTCCCCCCACATGCACGAGTACAGAATATGGACTGCCTTTTTTCTTTTCAGGGTTTTTTTTACAGTCCTCACAAAGACAAAACCAGTTCATCAGCAGCCTTTGTAGGTTCCCTCTCTCATCCCGGCCACATCAAAACACCATTTGAACCCTGTAATAACATTTAATTCACATAATTTAATAGTTCAAATGATTGGTTTGCCGTAGATAAATAGCATCATTAAGTCGAGCGCTCTGTTTGTGTTTCAAGAGTTTTATAATCTAAATCTGTCTTATTTTGAAACTCCGGGACAATAAACGTCAGTTTGGGGGGGGAGAAGTGATTGATTTGAATGTAAAAAGTGATCCTCAGATCTAAGAAATAAAAAGCATAAAACATGATTTAACATATATTTGAAATACAATAATTGATTCTACCCTGCGGCACGACTTTACAATTGTTTTAAAGGAAAAAAACTTTTACTTTGAAGTCCTTTTCTTTGCGTGCAGACTTAGTGCATGCTAGCGTCCCTCTATTAGAACATAAGGCTTGTTTAGATGTGCTTTATATAAACCTATAATTGCGTCCACGGCTCGGATGTCTGCCGCGGGCCTGTTCCTAACGTGTCATGCCGCCACAGTGTCAATAACATGCCTGCCCACACAGCTACATACATAATTGATCAGTCGCCATGGCGATGTGGACTCACTGCCCTGATGAGCTGAATTGGACACACACACACACACACATCTTACATCCCCTGACGATATCATGCAGCAATTCTTTACTTGCTAATGCTTTAATTAGAAGTCCCTTAACGTGTGATTTGATACCTCCGACGCTTACAAGAGCTTTAGCAGATTTGACTTGGTTAAGGTGACATTTGTTACTATAAATAAGACGGGCATGAGATAATGAGATGGGTAATCAGGGGACGCCGGGGCCAGTGAACCCATCACGATTGATTTGTATAGACTGGTGAACAAGAGCCTGAATGCAACATGAAAAGAGGTCACACCCAATAAAGCGAAGTGTTTTTAGAATATTCAATTTCATTATGTATTTTGTTGGCAGAATATTCATGTTTTTGCTGCACAGGTCTTCGTTTTAACAGCCTTGGGAATGAGAGCGGAGGTCATCCTCTGTGTGAGCTGAAGTCATCGACATCAGCTGTCTGCGTCAGACACAAAGTGAGCGGGGAGAGCGAGCCAGAGCGGTGAGGTTGCAGTTTGGAAATAAAGCTCTGTGGAGGGGCGACGGGGAGCTGATGATGATCCCCCGTAGGGTCGTCCGACATCACACCCTGTAATTCTGTTATCATTAGAGTATCAATCATAAACGCTTTCGGGGATAAAACTGTGCCAATAAGGAAAAGGTATGCTAACATAAACTGTTACTGCGTACAGGTGCACGTGTAGTTCAATGACCGTTGGAGCTGAGAGCGACGCTTTCTTTTTTGTTTCGCTCGAGGATGAATGAAAAGTCATCCAGAGTTCAGACACACTTGCCTCTCCGTCTGGCGGTTGATCGATGTGACTTTGACGGGAATAACGTTTTAAAAAAGGTCAGCTGAGCAAACTGTAAAGGGCACGATTGAAAGTGACCAACTAGGTTTATGTTTCTCTCTGCGTGTCGCAGGCTTCCCGCGGTCGGTGGCATTCAGCCGCCTGGAAGGTCATCCAAATTAAAGATGTTAGAGATTAGACATTTGGAATTTAAAGTGGACAAATCATTCCCGATTTTGGTCTCATGGTTCTTCACCACTGTGTATCTCGCATCTGTTAGAAACTATGTTTTTAAACGATGCATCATTAACACCCGACTGATGCAGATATTTTCCACAAAATGCAATTTCAGCAATAAATAATCCATCAAATATTCCTCTGCATCCGTCTCCCTCCGGGTGCAGACAGGCGTAGGCGTGGAATGAATGTCAAACACACCCAGTGTGGCTCCAGAAATAGGCGGAAAAGGTGGTGAGCATGTAATGCAAACACCGGCGGCTCGGTATTGACATTTTTTCGTAAATCCAAGATGTGATTATCCGGCTGTTAGAACGGGTCGAGGCCGGCGCAGCGGGGCGGCGGCGACCGGGCGAGGCGGAGGAAATGATTATTGATCGATGCAAGGCAATCAAACACACACGGATCCCAGATAGTCTCCACTAATAATTACTTTTAATAACTTATTACGGCAGGACGGCAACTGGCAGGGTTAGTGTGTTGAGTGTGTGTGTGTGTGTGTGTGTGGGTGTGAGACACCTATTCATCATGTCCGTCCCCGTGGTGACAGCACTGACCTGAAAAATGTTGCACTTTTGCACATATTTCTAAAGTCACAGTTGGAGGATGACTAACAGGAGGCCGTGTGAAGTCATTTTGTTCACACATGTTCAACACGTTACCAGGAGGACGTTCTCAGCTACTGGAAATACTGGTTTAGGCGAACGTTGGAGCTTTGGGCGAAGCTTACGGCGAGGACGACGCGAAACAAAAAGTACAACCTCATAAACAACCGAAACTCCAGTCCTGCCATCCCAACTAGTATTGTAGTATTTACATTCATCTTTGAGCTGCACTCCGCCGGTCTTCAACGTCATGCCAACAGCTCCTGCAGATAAATGCCTACACAACCGCAAATGATGGCATATATGGGCCACGCACAAAGAGGACACACATGCACATATGTATATGTATGCACACACGCGGTCACTCATGCAAACTGGGTTAATCAAGCTGGCGTGATTCCGCGCCCATTAAGCTGCTGTAATCATTGTGAGCGCCCTCTTCTTCACAGTCTGGGGTGTTGTTGCGTTGCTATCTCCTACCACTAAATTTGCTTTTTAAAGTCGTACATAAAACCTGCAGAGTCTTCCTGTAAGGACTCATTTGGTTGGGATGGATCAGCTGACATAAAGGAACAAAAAGATGCACGCACTAGTCAGTTTCCTCCCTCCTTCCCGTTCCCCGAGGCGACTGGCTGTGCTGCTATACGCACCGGGCGCTGGGCCTGACGTAAGGTTGCATTGTGAGTCGATGGAGTGTGAATAACAAGCGTGGCCCTTCTGCAGGACTGAGAGATGATCCGTGGTAAACAAAGGATCAGAGGGTGTGAGGGACAAACTGGTTCAGACTTACTTAAAGATCATACAATACAGTAGAGGGGTCAAAGAGGAGAGGATAAGCTGGGTTTAACGTCGGCCACAAACCATTCCTCTTTAGGTCTTTACTGTATGTTCACAGGAACTTACTCAAGCTCTCATTTAAATTCATTCCTTGAGGCCTGTAGGTCCTGAAACAGCCTAAATCAGCACATGTTTTCATGTTTGCTTCTCCCGCTGCCTAAGTCAACATCAATCGGGGCCAGTACGTCAGTGAATAGTGGCTTTATACCACTCGGACGACTGCAGCAAGGCCCGAAAAACATCTCCCAGGTGGTCTCGGCTCCGGTGCAGACCGACCAGAATCCTTTTTTAATTCAGAAGGTGAAGATTCGTCATGAGCGTAAGACAGGAAACGTGTTTCAGGTTGCCTTAGCGATCTGGAGTTGGAGGCAGCCCAGTAACAACATTAGGAGGCAGTGATGTGATTACCAGACTGTTGCTCCGTAGATAACTGCGACTTTAAAAGCTGCAGACGCACGATCGCGACGCTTCTCGCCACCAATCAGTTTAACTCTCCGAGGCGCTCCGACGAGACATAATCAGACATGATGTATGGTTCCGCGTTGACGTGGGAGCCGGGCGGCAGGAAATGCCCATCCATCAAGGCAACAGGCAACTTATTTAGTTTCTGACTAAACACTTTAAATTTCTTAATTTGATCGACTCTGGCGAACGGACGCCGCCAAACCCAATTTGCACGCGAACAGCCGTCTTTTGTGTTTCTGTATTTCTGACAGCTGAAGGTCGTTCCGAATAAATTCAATTCAATGCTTTTGTTTCCAAGACTATTTGACTAATAGTGATAGTGACTATAACTGACAGACAATAAGTGATACACACACAACTGCTGGCATGTACGTATGTATTTAACAATAAGATGCCTTTAAACATTCTCTAATAAAACCTTTAGACCTTTAGAAAGTTTCTGTCGGCTCCGAAAGACTTCAGAACCGTTTAATGTGACGCCCGCGACCTTGTGAATGTCTTTGTTTTGGTTGTGGTGAGCTGAAGTCCCTCTTTGTTGTGTCCTCGGGCTAATAGCCGGCTAAATGAGCCCCGGCCAGATGCAGAGAGGGCAGGAGTCTCTCCGAAGGGTTGCACAGGCTCCGCGTCGGCTCGGAGCGCAAAATCTAATTTAACTATTTTCCCCTGCATGTGAGACGATGCAGACACACACCAGAGCAGTGGGCAGACACTTAATGACGCCCTGCGAGCAGTTGGGCTCAAAGGCACTTCAGCTGTGCCCATTTTTCTTACGAATCCAGGTGATCCAACTGGGGACATAGTTAGTGTCTCCAAGGCAACCAGCTCCTCCAAACTCATGCTCTTGCTTGTGCAACCATCAAAGACCCCCAAAACGACATCATTTAGACTACAGAGTCTTCTTTTATGAGACATTTGCTCTCGCACTTGATGTAATGCTCAGACTACAATGTTGAAGTTGCCACCGGTTCCCCCGAGGACGGACGACCTTTGGCCCTTCCGACAGCCTCGGGGGTCATCCTGCTGTGACCTTGGCAGTTACAAGGGTGCGTTCCCACTGAGAGGGTTCGAAGGGGGCCGGACCCTCAAGGTCACAGACACGCAGGCGCTGAGACGAACATATGCACACACACACACACACACACACACACACACACACACACACACACACACACACACACTCTCGCTAGCATAAACACATGCAGAATACCCACAAAGCTGTACGCGCTCCGCTGCTGAGTCAGCAGAAGCAGACGGTCTCGTTTCTGATCATCAGGCTCGACTTTGAAGGTTTTTTTTTTTTTCTCTGTGAACATTATTTGATTTCCCCAGAGTCACAAAGTCTGGCACGGCTCAGTGATTTACGGCTGAAGTCTTTGGTGTCAGAATTTTAGAGGGGTGCAAATAATGCAGGTATCATTAGCGTGCGAGACGCTCTAAGTAGTGGCCGTGTACACATAATGAAACCTTTCATGAGGGATCCGGGAGGCTCGGCTGCGTCGGGCGAGGGTGTCTCTTCGTTTTGCAAATTATTATACATGAGAGACGCCTTTTTATCTCGTTCTCGTCGGGGTTGCTTTATTTAGCGACAAGATCCATCAACCACACACTTCTCATCATTGCTCATGAATTCGTCCCTCCATCACCTCCACCCACCAAACCTCCAGTGGGCTGATCTCACTGTGGAGTCATCTCATCCTCGGTATCTACCTTCCCTTCCTTGTCTCCTTCTCAAACTATATAGCATCTATATAACTGTCAGCAGAACCTCCTAGCTCCACCCTGCCTCCACCCTCTGAACAAACAGTGACTCAGCGACTTCATCTGAAGCTCAATTAAATGTTTGTCCTCAAAAAGTTTTTAAATATGTGTAGTGGGTTGAGCGTTTCTGGGTTGCCTTAGCAACACAACGCGACGCCTCCCCCTGCAATCACCCGGCTGATTGATAAGCAGCCGTACACAGCCACCATAGTTGGCGTTTGTCGGTCTGCCGGTTGTGG
>CAAKHC010018717.1:20935-78693 GCA_901007825.1 Macroramphosus scolopax
CTCCTTCTCAAACTATATAGCATCTATATAACTGTCAGCAGCACCTCCTAGCTCCACCCTGCCTCCACCGTCTGAACAAACAGTGACTCAGCGACTTCATCTGAAGCTCAATTAAATGTTTGTCCTCCAAAGTTTTTAAAATATGCAAGATCTCTGCCAGAAAGTTTCATGGAAGGTTTACAAGGCCGCCTGTTTAAGGGAAGGGAAAATCCGACGCACCGAAAACGGTAATGTGAGCGACGCTTCCTGCCCACGTGCGGCGGCCGTGTAGTGACAGCACAGCGAGGCTGCTGTGGCACGACGAAACCCGACAAGCACTCGCAGTCACAGGGCGCTGCAGTCGGATCCAGTTCATCATTAACACCGAGCGTCTCCCAGCATCTCCTCGCAGACAGAGGGATATTTTACCTTATGTAATATGTGTATATCCTGTAGGCTCGTCGTCTGTCGGTAAATTAATCATTAAGTCCTGCTGCTGTGCTTCAACCATCACTAACCTTTTTCTTCAAGCTGTGCCTCAAGCTGTTCTATTATATAATGATAAATCTAAGGTTTTGATGTATGTTTAATAAGCATCACTCTGGTTTGAAGATATTAACATGAGGATGCTCTCACTTGCTTTCATGTTAATGGCTCAAAAAAATACAAGCTGATTTAAATACCTCTCAATGAAATGAACCAGAATTAGATTAGAAACCAAAAGGGTGCATGAGACACAATTGCATTTGGGACAAAATTCAGAGCTGATCCACAGGGGCATCTTCTGATAGCTCTGGTCCCCGGGGACTCATTGATGTCAGCGGCACGTTTCATCTCCGTTCCCGTCCTCCCTGCTGCTGCACACAGATGGTTGTGTTCCGTCAAACAGCTTGAAAAGGCTCCTTAAAAAAAAAAAAAAAAAAAAGCACCTTTATTAAAGTGGTAAGCTTTTTTTTTTGCAATAACATACTTTTCTTTTCGGTATGAACTATTTTCCCTGTCCTCTCTCTCACACACACACACACACTCACACACACACACATACATACAGGGAAGACTCTGTGGGAGTTGGCTGCCGTGGTGGCTGAATGTGTCGGATGCCAAGGCAGCAGCCTGGTGCGGCAGTGATGGTGAGTCAGAGCTAGCAAGAACACAGCGAGGAGCCGTGGCACCCAGTCATTGCACCACACACACACACACACACACACACTCTATAGAGGTCCAGACCATGAAGACATCAGGTGCAATGAGTCTTTGCATTCAGTGTGTTAGTTGGGTCACATGGGGTTTCTCTATCTGTCTCTCTATCTCTGCATATGTATGCATTTCTCTCTCTCTCTCTCTCTCTCTCTCTCTCTCTCTCTCTCTCTCTCTCTCTCTCTCTCTCTCTCTCTCTCCCTCTCTCACACACACTCACACCAGGCCCGAGGACTCACAGTTTGTCCTTAAAGAAACTGAACCCAACTGCATGCAGTAACCTCGATGGATCGCACCATTCAGTCCCCTGCCGATCGCTTTGCTTACATACTTGAGGAGATGAAGCCGCACTCGGCTGCAGGGATTCATGGCGGCGCGCCACATGCACAAACATGCGAGCGTGTGTTTACGTCTCTGGTGTGCCTGCATGCACGTATCGGCATTCATAGCTTTGCATTAGCCCCTATTAACGATTCCAGGACATGATTAGATGGAGGACTTGATGGCTGCTCTGGAGTCGTCATCTTCTCCCGAGAGTTCAGGTCAACCTGTAGGTATCAGCTCCGAGGGGAGCGCAGCTGCGTGGCACCGCTCTGGTGGCTGCACGCCTCATTGGACTCTAATGCAGCGCGGTCACCCTGCACACGGATCGGATAGCTGGAACGGGCTTATCGCTAATCAAGAACGTCTGTACATACACGATAGCCAGCATTTTGGAAATTGTGCAGCCAGCTCTAATTATTGTGTAAACATTGAATGTGAGAAACTGCCAAAACTCTAAATATTTGTCGTATTTCTAGTGGAAATATCTCATTACACCTATTACCTAACAGGTAGCTTCTCGTTGAGATAGAAGGACTTTGAACGAGTTTGTTCTCCACTGTCCTGTAAAGGTCACAAGTTCAGACTGTACATCTTCCCGTTTTATTGCCATTCGGAGCCAAAGTATTCACTCTCAGTTTAATATGTTTCCACTGCTGTGACTCATCGTAATTGCAATATTAGCAGAACGTCTACAGTACAAAATGCAACAAATGTCGTCCCCCCACTGAGTGAAATCAAATGATCCGAGGAAACGTGGAGTCAATTTCTCGGTTGTAAACAACATAATAGTTCCCGAGGGGGGCGTCTTCACTCACGGATAGTTTGTCAGGAGATGTGCTGGGGGACTGTGGGTGACTGAAAAACAAACGTCTCTATCGGTTCCCCCGCTCTTGTCGTCGCATGCACGTACACCCACGGTTTATGTGTGCATGTCGTTCTACACCCAGGAGATCTCAGGCAGGTGGAGGCATTACATCACTCGCATCATTAGCAGAAGCTCATTAGGATACTTTGGTGTTTCACTGCTTGCTCATTGTTTGGTAAAGTTTTCATAAAGGCTGCGATGTGTTCAGCTGTGACCCTCCGCTCTCCGCTACATGTCTTTATATTGGTAACAGGATGGGTTGAGTTGATAATCCGATGTTGTGATATTGCTAAAACACATGTGGTCTTCCAGTAGGATAAAGAAAAGTCCCAGACAATATAAAAAACATGCAGGAAACACGCTTTATTTTTGCACACGGGTCATACGTTTAACAGACGTGTTTCACCCAGAATTTGTCACTGACATGAGTCTATATAATATAAAGGTTATGTCCAGCTCAGTGTCCCATCATCCAAGAGTGTGTTTGTTGGTCAACCTAAATAAACTTTGCACACACACACACACTCATATGCACCGTGCTTGGAGCAGTTCGTGCACGGTTGGCAACACAAAAGTGGACATTGTGCTTGGCTGCAGCTCCTGAGAAGCGACGCCGCTTGATGAATGATAGAAAATAACCTCCAGTACTTTCGCCCTGCTGGACGCTCACCATCCGCTCTGCAGCTGCGTGGCTACCGACTAAAGGAAAACAGTGTTTGACTTTTTTATGTGTATTTATAGAGGGATATATATAGCGCACTGTCTGCACCATCTCCGTGCCCCTCTGCCAGGCATTTCAATATTTACTTGTTTTAATTCACTATTTGTTGCTGTGTCTCTTCACGGTCTCGACAAGCAAAACAAATTCCTGCACATCTACCGCACTCGGTAAATAGAGGGATTCAGAGTCTGATTAGGAGACGTCCGGACTTGGCTTCAATGCCGCTTTTCAATGCTTCTGCAAGATTGATGAGCGACGCAGCAGTGCAAGTGAGAGAGACAGCATGATAGATGGGTCAGGCGCAGAGGAGGCATGTTCGGTGGGCGCACGCCAAGATTTCTTTCGGACGGGCTCCACCCGACAAGGGAGAGCTTTCTCACATCGTACCCTGGTGAGTTCCAGTCACGCCCACTCGGTACATCCGACCCATATTCCCCTTTTCCCTTCCCCTCACTTTTACAGCACTCCCCTCCCCTGATATTCCTCCATCTGTCTCCCCTTCCTCCCCGTCTCTCCTCGACCCTTAATAAAGTCGATGGCAGAACTTCCCTGGCACGTGTTGCACATATGAACTCGCCTAATTCAAAGTTATCGCACCCACCTGGATTGAAGAGATGATGCATGTAGTAACGTCCAACGCCGGTCGACATGTCCCACATGACGGCCTTTCTGTGAGGTCTTGTATATCACTATAGATGCATCAGCTGTCTGTCTGCTGCAGGACGACCCTCTGTCCTGCAATGCAAAGTGTATCAGTGCCATTGGGATCCTTATTACTGCTGTGATACCTTCACTTAGCACCTCTCCCATTTCTGCACATGATGCGATACGACACAACTTTATCGTCAATTTAAACTGCTCAGACACACAGGCAGTTGCAACACACTTCACAAGGACACACACACACATCAGGCAGACATGGATGTCAGACATATCCACCCCTTAACGCCGCTGATGATGATTTATGATTCTTCTTCAGCCTGTTTGCGATTGAATTGCCAATTTTGAGGGCAGAAGCCGGCGTTCTGCAAATGACGTGCGAAGACTCCTGAGAGATACGAACCTACAGCGAAGAGGAGCAGCCTAGCTTAGCAGGGAAAAAAAAAAAGAAGAAGAAGAAGAATCATTCATTTATTTTCTCCCCGTCTGCATGTGACTCCTACATGAAAAAACCTTGAAAACCGGCCAAAGCTTGTGAAAAGCAACAAGCTTCATTCCGCATCATCTTTTTATTCATGTGCAGATTACGGAGGCTGCTGATGCAGACGTGCATGTTCCTGCGCACACAGCTACACAAGAGTAGGTTCTTAGAAGAAATAACTTCCCCACAGCTTCATTTTTTGAAGCAGCTGTAATGACGCTTAAACATTTGGTTTTGATGTCTTTTCTATCTTCTGGATTTTTTTATACGGACGTAACTCGAAAATGAGTGAGTGTCCTCTTGTGTTAATGTGACAGAAAGAATACTCGCCGTCTGGGTTACGTCTCGTAACTGCGCCTTTGGAGACAGACGAAGCCGGAGCAATAGACATATAAATTATTGAGATCTAAACACACGACCACTGGAAACCCCCCGACTTTTAATACGTTTGCTGTCATTTAACCAACTTGTTTTTTTTTTTATTTTGCTATTTCTGGTTAAACTACAGACATAAAAACAAAAGAAAGATGATTCAAACTAACTCATTGAACTCCAAACCGTACATATTGAATCACTAGGACTTGGCACGGGGCTCCAAGAAAATTGCCAGACAGCTATTTGCGGCCAGAACCGTCTTTTGTTTCTTCTTAGAGAAAACAATAGCCGCATTATCTGGCTGAGATCTGCACTTACTTTCTATCTTGAGCCTGTGGGAGCCTGGCGGTTCTCGTGCTGGACAACGTTGTGCACGTTGAAGCTTTGCATATATCAAAACCTGCAAGTTATGAGGAGCTGGTTTGCTGATTACACCTTGAAAAACGTACCACAGATATCAGCGTGCGCGGGTAAGAGCGCTCGTGTGCAGGGGGAGAGCGTCCATGTGTGCAACATGTGTTTCTCATTGGGTTTCATTTGCCTATCTGAGCCGGGTTCTCGCCTCTCAAGCCTCATGGGTTTATGTGCAAAAGGAGATATGAGACAAGGTTGGAAAAAAAGACGGTTCTAATGTTACAGGACCTGCCAGATAGAAAGTAAAGTAATGCGACGCTCCTCACCACATGTATGTATATATTACTGAGTGAATTACAGGGAGACAGCCATGTTGGATTTCTGACCACCCAGTGCAGCCGTCCTAGTGGGCAGGGGCATGAAGGGTCAGAGGTCAACCTACAATCCTCACTAAAAGGATATACCCACGACTTTGGAGCTCTTGCTCAGTGATTCATCGCACACAATTAAAACATACCAAACCATTGATGAATCATTGATACATGATGATAATGTTATAAAGCGGATACAGAATTGTTTTATGTTGCGGTTTGGATTTCCCTTGATGAACACAAGGGAACGACTCCAGAGTCTGTCTTGGACTCGCTGAGGGCCCGGAGGGCTATAGGGAGCCTTTTGACGTATTTGGCTACGGTTGTAACAACGGCAGGAAAATTCATTTCTGGACTGTCAAAGACATTTGTTCTCCTTGGCCTCCCAGGGCGAGAGTGCAGCCCGAGGTCTCTCCTCTCCTCTCCCCTCCTTCCTCGCCTTCACCCTCCCCTCCGATTCCCCTGTCTTGCCCTTGGCTGACACATCCCCTGGATTGTGTGTGTGTGTGTGTGTGAGACATTCCTCAGCATGGTCCTGGAGCTACAGGCTGTCACACACTTCCTCCCTCAGGCCGGAGGGAGGAGGGGGGGAGGGCGCAGGTTGGCTCTCTAGTTAAAATACTTGCATAAAATTGCAGGTATGTTCACACGTGCATCCCCACAGCGTTGCTGTTACGCCCCTCTGCAAACCCCGTCGGCCTTGAAGTCCTTGGGTGGTTTACGGGGCTCTATTTTCTTAATTGTCCAAACGAAACACATGCTCGTGGAAGAACACAGGGCGGATCACCACCCTCCTGCTGCTGGAGCTCCCCGCGCTCTCCTGGCAGCGTTATTTGGTGATTTTGTCCACCTGGATCTTTATCAAGACGCGTATTTATCCTAATAAAACCCTATTATTGTAAACACCGGTGTCAGTATCCACTTCATGCTGCAGCCCCACGAGCCAGGTCGGAACAATAGCACAGATGCACATCTGCATAACCTCCGGTAGGCCTGAGTGGTTGATGAATGTTAAAGATCGGCGGTGTGATATCATGCGCGGTTGACAAGCTACTTCCTTTATTAGACTGAAACATACCAGTGAGGCCCCCCCTTGTCATTCTATCTGTTTGGTGCACGCGTGTGTGTGTGTGTCTTTGTGTGTGTGTGTTTTCAACTTGTCTAAATGCCTGTTTGCTTTTTAGCTTCCCCCACTCCACCCCTGCACACACACACACACACACATACACACAGTTTAGTGTGTATTTGAGGGAACGCATTTCTCCTTCTCGTAAACCGCGTTGAAACAAATAAATGACGTAACCGTCAGAGGATCGAGTCTTCATAGCTCGCATGCCTCACATACCAAAGTTTGACTATTGTTGACCTACTTAAACAACCATGATGTGTGTGTGTGTGTTTTTAAATACATATACTGTAATGATATTTAACAATAGATTGACTGTTAACTTCACTCAAGAAACATCATTGCTGCTTTTGCAGCTTTGTTTTTTTTCCGGTCAGTGGAACACGTACGCTGGTGTCTGGGTTAGAAAGGGCTTAAAGATTAGATAATGCATGTAAGAGAAGTTTAGCATTAACTTAATGAGTGAGGTAATTACTTTTCTCTAGAAGGAGCAGGAGAGGTGCACTTCCATATATGGTCACGTTTCATGCAGGGTTTGGAATCGGCTCTTCGTAATTTGACGTTAATAAATATTAGTTATAATAGCAGTGTTATGGAGAATAGAAGTCTGAGATCATCCGTACTGCCCAGGACTTCCTCCTGAACCTTCAGCAACAATAGGAACTAAGTGCTGCTATTAGCTGCGATAGGATCCAACCCCAGAAACTCCATGACGGGATGATCTCTCAGATCACGGGCTAATACGACTGCTGAGTGCGGGATTTCACTGTCTTACAGTTCAGCCCTGAGGGGGGGAACTCCACTCCGGTAGGGTGGAGCCTTGAGCCCAGTGAGTCATTTCATCTACATCTGCATTGTAACATCTGACGGAGCCTCCAGAGTCACACAGAGGTCCGAGCTAAGGGTCTGGATATTGGATCTAACGGCAGAAATATAGACTCGTTTTTCTTACAGGTTTAATCCCAAGATTCAGTATTATTTTGCAAATGCTTATTTATCAATTCAACAGCTGGTTGGCACCACTTTCATCATGACCGAAACAACTGATTTAACCGATTTCCTGACTTTTCCTGACAGTAACACCTCAGCTACAGTTTGTCTTTAACACTGCGTAGCATTAAAATATCAAGAAGTTATTCAAATGTTGCACAGACACACGTGGATGGTCCATTCCCAGCCTCTCTTACGGGCTGCCGTCGAAGTCAAGTGTGGGTCCCTCGGCGAGGCCGTGACTGACACGTCCAGTAATTGTGTTCAGGATCGGGGACATGGCAGGAAGCCACAGTCAACGATGTGGCAACTTCCGTCCACAGCTGAGCTTAACGACCACCCAACCCTAATATGGTCAAAGACTGGAGAGCGACACAGCTTGGCTCTCGGGGGTTCAAGTGCCTGACAAAGTGCTCAGGTATGCCTGCTATGGTAGCTTAACTGCTGGAGGTCCGGTGCAGGTTGGAGGTAGCGCGCCGGATGTGATGTTTTAGCCTAATTAGGACTGTTTAAGAGGCATCGTACTGTGTGTGTGTGTCTGCCTTTAGCAAAGAATGGCACATCCACTTAATGGGATTAACATTTAACTAGTGTGCTCCGCTCTGTGTCACACCTGTCTGAAAAAAATCACTGTGTGTATACGTGAGCGTCCCTGCAGGGGGGCAGCGACTGTTGATTTACTTCATTCGGCAATTACCTCTCAGAGGTGGCTGGAATTCCAAAAATGAGGAAAGATTGCGTTCCAGTCCCGTTCACTGGGAGCGTTTCCTCTCATAAAAATACCTGAATTAGTCGAATTAGTCGGCCGAGCTTCTCTCGTGTCACAGCACATCTCACCCTTGAAGGTTTCGCTTGTCGGTCGGAGTTACGTATTTCTCGCTGGGTTCAGTTACACTTCAAGACACCGCTGGATGAATTGAGCGATGGCCTGTATTATACTTCACCAGCGTTCAGTCCATCATAACTACAAATAGAAGTTCATCAGCCGGCCACAGGCTCAGTCATCATCGTGTCACCCTATTCTGCGAACAGAGTGTCGCCTTAAGATACGTCTTTCCAAGAAAAAACAGTCCCCTGTTTGAGCCATTAACTGAATCTTTCCTGACTTGAGTCAACTGACGCATCTGATGACAGCACAGTGATAACAATGCACCCTCCTCCTCCTCCTCCTCTTCTTCTTTCCAAGCCCCTATTCTGCCTGTAGTAATGGCAGAGATGACACGGGCTGATAAACAAATAACAGGGGAGAAAGCCAGCAGATTGCAGGTAGATAGATGTGACGAGTGACACCCGACATGCACCCGCCCCCTTCGGTAACCCTCCGCTGTCCTTTTCAATACATCTCTTATATTCACGACCTGGAGTTTATTTTCCAGTGGGACAGTCAGAAAGCAGAGGATGACTCAGATGATGTTCCTGCTCTCCGGTCTCCTCCAGATGATGTTTTCGGGCACTATTATGATTCCCACAGTGTGATTGACAGTCTCCCTTTAGGCCATGTCTGGAACCACTTACCTCATTCTCACAAAAAGGAGGTTGGAGGTTTTCAAACTGGGTTAGACGGGGTCACGAAAAGAAAGGAGGAAAACAATCCAACCCGGTCGGGGTCATGACCGAGGGGAGAGAAACTCCTGCCCCTGAAAGGAGTTTGTGAATCCCATAAATTAAGTAATTTAACCAGCTTTCTATAAATTGCATTTTATCACCAGATTCCTTAAAAAGCTGGTCGTGACCCAGTTACGACTCATCTCATCAATCTGTCATAGTCGCCGGGTTAATTGTCACTCTAACACAAATTCATTAGTCACGTTAAAGTCACGGTGTGTGTTTTACATTTAATGATGGTATCACCTTTCAGACCTGAAATCAAGACCCACAAACCAAAGGTGAGGCAGGTGATTAATACACGAATATGACCGAATGATCAAAAGTCGTATCCCGTATCGATAAACTGGGAATATCTGGGATTCGTAAACAGGCCAGTGCGGGACAGATGAGCCTGATACAGCTCAGATAAGATGCCTTTTACTGTCTCCAAGAATCAGATACACTGATAGGAAGATAACCTCGGCCTGCAAGCGGGTTGCATTTCATCGCTTGTGACATCCAAGCTGCCGTCACAAAGCGCGCCGGGCCCACATCAATCCGGATTGTTTTCAAAAGCACAAAAGGGACGAGAAGTGGAGGAGAAAAGGACGGAGATAAAAAGCGGGATCATGGGGATGTGCAATGTGCTGCGCCTGGCTCTGACAATTCCATCAACCGTGCTGTGTTTTTCATGCACCAGAAGGTGACAGGGGCCGGGATTTACTCCGCCAGAGGCCCCCTTTTGTGCTCTCCATGCTGCGCTGATCCTCGCTTCCTCTCCGGCTACACGTGTAGGCCCACAGGCTTTACCTTTCATACCCGTCTCCCCCGCTCTGTCTGCTGTAAATAGGCTCAGCGCTACAGATGTCTGTGTGTGTGCTCACAAAGACAGAAGAGGGTTTTTATCCTGCTTCGGAGGTGAGCGGAACAGGTGGAGGAGAGCAAACAGGACACGATGATCGGATTTCCCTGTAAAAAGTTTAGTAGTAGAGTTTTTAAAGGTGTGTGTGTGTGCTCTGTCAAACAGGTGAGAGGCGAACCAGGAAGAGCCGACCTGTCATAACAGTTTATTGTGCCAACATCTGCCCTTACAAGCAGGTCGTATTCCATATTGATGATCAATGAAGCTTGAAACTGATCCTACTAAAGTCCCCCTCTGGTCAGGAGCATAGCTGAGAGGCTAAACTGGGTATGTAAGTTGTAAATCAAGCTGTCAGAACGTCAGAGCGTCAGCCAGCGGTGGGATGAAGGCGTCCACGGTTCCTTCGCTCCGCAGGCCGGCTGGCTGGCAAGGACGGGAACCAACAGTGTCCCGTTTGATTGATCGCTCGGGATCCGAGAAAGAAAGAAAAACCACATCGGATTGTTGACATACTGTACATTTGTGGTTTCATATGTCCGGCAGGGTTTAGAATTACACGCCGGGCCGTACATAACACGTCCCCACAGCGTGACAACTGCCAGCTTGGAGCTTCGGGAGGCCACTGTGTTGGTACATTCATGGTGTATGTGAGTTTACAGTGTGTCACACATGTCAAAGCACAGGAATGGAAATTATGCTCACCAGTCCCCTTCGCGGTGGTGCTGTTGTTTTAGAGCTTTGGCGTTGTCTCCATGAAAATATGTGTCTCTTGGACTTGGAGGCCTTAAGGAGGGTCTGACAATTCGGTGGGGCGGTAAGACTTTCAGATTAGGTCTTAATAACGGTCACGCCAGAAGCCCTTAAGTATGTGCGATTGATATTAAAGGGTAGAATGGGGCCCAATTATAAGTGTTTTCATGGGGGCCACAATCTCTTGCTGTATCTTTGCTCTCATCCAATGAAGGTGCTCAAATGAAGACAATTTTATAACCAGATTTTAGTCGCTAAGCTAAAGTCTCTCATATTCTTAAGGGAACATTTTACCCTTAACTTAAATATGATCCATGTCTCCATAGGTCATATAGCGGATGTAAACAACGCCGCACACTCTCAGTCTGCCAGTGAGAGGGAGAGAGAGGTGTGCATGCGTGTGGATGAGGGAGAGAAGAGGAGGAGGAGGAGGAGGAGGGGGGGGGGAGCTTCTTGTTTTAAACCAATAGGCGGACAGCAGCGCTAATGTCATTCCACGACGCTTTTAGTTGGTGCCAGAGCTGCGCAGCACTCAGCCCGGATGAACGTAACCGTCTCCCTGTGTCCGTCCGTGGTCGACCCATCTGTTGATTTGGACCCGAAGACTCGTCCAGTTGTATTCAATGGTTGCAGAGCGCCCGGATTTTATTCTGATTAACGGAATATCCAACCAGACCCCCGGACCAAGTTGTTGCCTTTGAGTGGTGAGTGTTTTCTTTGGCTCATTCAAACTGATTATTGGAAACAGATTTTTTTCTGTAAAGTTAAATCTTGCATTCAATTTGTGATCTGGTAGTTAAGCCAAGTGAGGCTTGTTATTATTTGTCTGTCAATCATGAGCAGATACACCAAAAGCGAGAAAGAGTTAAGACTCTGTGACACCTTTTTCTCTGGAGAGGAGAGTGTAAAAGTGAAGCTGAGTCTGGGGGATTTTAGCGTGGAAAGGGCGTGTGCGTAAAAAGGCGCATTTAATAGAGGGTTACATCTTGGTCTCCAGATGTGTGGACTCAGCTGCTGCTTGTCACTCAGGTGGTCTCCCAGTCTCTGCCTCTCCCCTGTACGTATGTCTCTACTTCTTTACGAGTGTCTCTTCAACACATCAGTGCTGACAGATCCACAGGAACAAGTGAAGCCGCATCACTTCAGAAACAGTGAGACAGGAGGATTCTCTGTATTTATTCATCATCCTCGATAATATTATAACTTTTAAGAGATAAAGTGTTCATTTGGAGCTATTTCTAAAATTGTTCATTCATCTATAAGTTCAGTCAAATGTGTTCTGATGGAGATGATGAACTTCTGTATCCAACTGAATGCTTTGAAATGTTTTACCAATGAATCTGATGTCATGTGAAGATGGACTGTCAGTGCAGGATGGTCTGTGTTGAAGCCAGTGGTGGCACCTAGTGGCGGGAGAGATCTGAGAAGGCAACACCGAGAGCAGCAGCACTCTAGATCCTCCTGTATTTGTTTGCATTTTTTATCTTAATCATGAAGGTTTTCCTCTCATCAGCTCGACTTCTTGTCATAAAGGTCATTCAAAACTTTGCTTTCAAAAGCCTCCTTTAGGTACATAAGTGTTGCTTAAACATGAAGCTGGTTTGTAACTTGAATATCAAATTATTCTCGGTCCAGGGGTTTCATGCAAAGCAGGCCGGGTCGCTGGGAATGAATGACAAGGTCCCGTTTAGTTAACTGATCCAGGATCAGAGTAGCTGAGGATGAGGATCAGGTGACTTAGGTGTATCGCCGCTCTGTGGGAGGCCAGTCTGCCTTTGCTGGGGGGATACCCTCTACAATGCTAAGCCTTTGTTAATGAGTATGTATCTGTGTGTGTGTGTGTGTGTGTGTGTCCCTGTCTGTGTGTGGTGCCGGTGTGTTCGTGCATCTGCTTGTCTATTTCTATGAGGCCTTTTTGTGTGTGTGTGTGTGTGTGTGTGTGTGCGAGCAGGGTTTAAGTGCTTATATGTGTGCATGTCGGCATGTGTGTGTGTGTGTGTGTGTGTGATGGGTGTTTGGACCCAGGAGTTAAGCTGCTGTTAATTGGTCAGCCATTTGCACCACACAAAAACCATCAAGCCAAGCAGTAGTTGAATTACTACGACGGGATGCAACATCGATTCTTTTATTTTATTTTTTTATTTATAACATTAAGGGCAAATAACGGCTGCCGCCTTCCCCCCAGGAGCGTGTGTGCAGCGGCGGCCTTAAGGTCAACACAGCAGAGGTGTTTGCTTTCGCAAGTGATTGAATGTTTTCGCTCGCTCAGCAAATGAGAGCTGAGACGAGGAGGCAGATTTTCTTTTTTTTTCTTTTGAACATCTCGAATCGGAGGAGGAGGGGGGGAAAGAATCTTCCAAGAGAATGTAAATCAGAGGGGAAAAACATGAAGCAGAGAGTAACAGGACACACAGAGCAGCCTCGGAAGAAGGATACTAGGCTTTTACTTTGAAATTATTCTTATTTTGAGATACTAATTATTGAGAAAATGAGCCTCCAAACACTTTGACTTGTTGCTTCCTTGTTTTTCATTGGACCCTATTGAGTTGCTGCTCGAGGCAGATGGCCGCTCACCCTGAGTCTGGTTCTGCTCAAAGGTTTCTTTTTTTCATGCCATTGTTGCCAAGTTCTGCTCACAGAGGAATTATTGGGTCTCTGTACATGTATAAAGAGCACGAGGTGGACCTGTTCTCCATGAAAAAGTGCCCTGAGATAACTTATGTTATGATTTGGTGCTTTATAAATAAAAATCTAATTGAATTTAAGGTTGTGTGCCGATCGAGCTCTCAGAACAGAATCTCTAGATTAGAAGCAGGAGGCTTCATCCTGGTGTTCTTTGTTTTCTCATATGCAACCCAGACGCTCATTCTCAAATGGCAGTTTGGTGCCAGAGAGGAAATCCAGCCTGGGGATTGTTTTGATATTGTTGGACAGTCTCCTGGAAAACCTTTATGCTCCTCAGCAACCGAGGGGGGGCCGAGGGGGGGGGCTCTGGATTTAGAGCCGTTGGCTCCTCACCTAAAACACCTCATCTGATCACGGTACTCAAACAGTTGGAGGAGCTCAGGACGAGCGTTGCTCCACATTCTTTTGGTTCTAACCCAAATCGATTGATTCACAGCATTTAAAACATCATCGAGCCAAATTGTTTTTGAGCTTCATCGTTACTCAAATTGACGTTAAGTGTTTTGGAGCATCGATCATCTTTTACAGCTCATTTCACAATGTTAGAAACACAAAGTAATGTGATGATCATGTAGATCAATTGAGCAATAATCGTATAGACGTCGTGTGATCGCCTGTTCGTTATCGTTCTGTATTCGAGCATCTGCATCTCCAGCCTTGAGTGCTTCACGATACATCGCCATATCGATATTTTAAGCACAGCCCGGCATTCTCACATCATTGCGTAAACATTTTTCCAGTCAATTCATAAACCAAAATTGTTTATCAGGAGATTATCTGATGATTAAGATGCCCAACATGTGACCGGTCGTTGGCTTTTCCCTGCATGCGACGGAAAGGTCTGTCCAGCGTCAGATGTCTGTCAGGTGTTGGATGCAAAACGCTCGTTGCACGAAGGAGAGGAAGCTAACGTTGGCTCGCGGCGGTAATAAACCGTGGCTACGCCGAGGAGGTGAAGGGCGCGGTGTGTAAATGTGGGTCCGTGCGTGTGTCAGTCCTTGATCTGCGAACGCTAATCGTGATCCTTGAGCTCATTGAGTGGTTACAGACCAGACCCCGCAGGCCGCACTGGCTCCACAAGCCTGGTATTATGGTCAGCTTGTGGCTGGGAAAAGTAATCCAGTGCTTAGAAAAATATGAGACATTGAGTAATGGACTCCGAGGAGGAAGTTGCAATGAATTTCTGTGTCAAACTCGCCCGCAGCACTTGCTAAGCAAAAGCAAAAACGGAGGCGTCGTCGAGAGTTCCTCACTCGTGCCTGCGAGTGAGAGTCAATTTGGCACCAACTTAATTACCCATCCACACAGCTCTATTTGATGATGATTAAAGCCACTAACACACACAGGTACACCCCCCCGCCCAGACACCGCCGGTCTCCAGCAGCTACGAGACATTAAAGGTGATGATTATTAGATGATAATAATTAAAAAGGCTTTTAAGCTGAAGAGAAGGTAAACAGATAGAGGCAGTCTCAAATAGGAGGACGAGAACACGCGGCAACCACGTAATTATTCCGAGTCAAATGACCACCCAGAGGCAGAACGAAGGAGCACAAATGATAGCTTTCAGTGTTGATTTTTAATTGGGAAAAACATTAAAAGGACACCACAACTGATTCTGTTTTTTATTTTTGGGAGCGACATCACTCGTGCAGTTTGCCTTTCTTATCGCGAGTGCAACGGGAGAACCTCCTGATTCCGGTTTTGCAGTTTGATGTTTAAAGGTTTGATGTTTTCAACCTCCAGTTGAAGGACCACATGCTGTGATGCATGTTGACGAAACCTCAAAACCTTCCGACGCATTCTGACGTTTCATCCAAGGAGAAGCTTTTATTTTGTGAAGTTTGGGCGCGTGCACCAGGATAACAGACTCCTGCTCCTGCCTTCCCTCCTCCAATTGGTCTCATGTGGTCTCATGTGTCGGACATTGTGTTCCTGAGGCAAAAGAGGAGATCCTGAGCCGAACGTCTCAACCAGAGCCTAATCCCAAATAGTCCGCTTTTCCGTCCTCTTGAAGGATTTCCATGTTGTCTTCCCCTCTTCCAAAAACCCAGGGATCCTCAGAGGATACAGGAACTTCTCATGAATATACCTCGCGGCTTTTAATCATTGTGCTTTTTCTCATAAACAAAAGCAGCTGAAGCTTTTTGAAAACTGCGCAACAGTGTCAGGAACCCGGCACATATGTCATATCAAACACTTACGTAAACCTTCAGCCTGTCTCCCGACGGCTGTTGGGTGGTCCTCCTCAGCAGAAGTCTCCGGGGACCTGCCCTGTCTATCTCCATGTGGCTTTACACCGTCCCAGAGGAGAATCTTAATTCACCCAGAGGGGGGAAATGGCTCCATCCAATCTCCAATCTGCCACCCAGAGTCAGGAAATAGCTTGTTGGGAAAGATTCTCTGTAAGTGAGGGCGGAGAAAAAAAAGGAAAAGAAAAACTCACGAGAGCTTGCACGAGTCTTTTTGTTTGTGAAGTCAATTTTTTATCATAACAACGAAACAAATGTGTTTGAAAGGGGTCAATCCCCCTCAAAGATAAACCCTCAGAGAAGTCTGACTAGATGCATCTTGACAGATTGTCTAGGTTTTCCAGATTTTACTTTTAGCAGCTTAACAGCCAGATGTTTTTATTACAAAAACTGAAACTGGTTAGCAGTTAGCGGTTAGCGTCGTAGCATCGCATTTCCTCCTCCACAATAATTGGAATAAAACAGTGCACAAATTCTCCTAAAGACGTATCGCACAACTATGAATCAACCCTCAGAGGACCATTTCATCCCCACGAGAGGGAGAATGTATCGGATTGACCCCCGTCGTGGTTATACTACGAACAACTAACACAAACAGTCATTCGACTGTCGTCTGGGTTTCCGCGCTGTGAGATCCATTTGTCACGTTTTTTTTTTTTTCTCCGTGTGAAAGCGAGCTTAAATTGCCCCCTCGCATTAATGAGGTAGTAAATAAATGTCTTTTGTGTTTACACTAATGACCTGAAAACCCAGACAGTAAACTGGGGGTTAAGGCGTTCATTATCTCCAACCAGCCACCCGTGAAATCCAACATGTGAGGGCTTGCTTATGTGATCGCACACATACGTGCATTTTGTTTTGGGTGTGTTTTTATTTGTTTGATGCTTCACATGTGCCTGTTGGGAGTGTGTGAATGGGTGCATGTACATGTTCCCCTCCAGTGAGAACCCTCCTGGAATCCCCCTCGGGGCCTTGCAGACATCTGGTTGTGGATGGACGGCTTATATCTCCAAGTAATATGTCCAGTAAAGCCCCTGGGAGCCGCCGCTGTGCACATCATTACAACCCTCCTCTGGCTTTGCTTGGAACTTAGCTGAAACCCTATCGTTTGGTTCAGAGGGGTACAAATATGTTGTATATCCTTTTATACAACTTCCTCTCCCCGCTCCGGCTCCCATCTGTTGCAGATTAGTCTTCAGTGTGTGTTTAGAGAGCTGAGATCGTCGCCAAGCGGGACTGATAGTAAACCCAGAAGGTTTCAGTCAGAACTATCAGGTAGGTCTGAATTAACCAAGAGGCCATCTGAGGATATGGCTGGCTTGGAGAAAAAGACAAGGGGGGGGCAAGGTTGGAGGGGAGAGACAGACAGCATGAGGGTGAGACAGGCTTCGAAATTACACAGTGAGCCCAACAAACGGTTCGCCTGTTTACCCGTGAACCTCAGGCCCGCTACTTGAGGGTCAGTGTGGAATGCCAACAGCGGCTGCCTGGCCAAATTCAACCACAGTGCCTGGGAGGGGAGGGGGAGGCAAACACCCCACAAAATGGCCAGTCACGCCACTTTCCCTGTGATAGTGAGTTCATTCGGGCCAAGGGCTCAGAGCGACTTTCCTATAACACATAGCGGCAAAATGTGTCGCCCTTGTGGCATCCGAACCCGCCGTCATTGCTGAGCTAAGCCGATATCACTCAGCTGTTTTGTTATCTTGCCTCCATCGCCGACTCAGTAACCCTCAGAGTGGCTGAACAAAGAGGCGTCTTGGGACTCTTCCATGGAACTAAAGGTTATAACGTTTCACACACACCCTTCTCCAGCACGTCGCTGCCTTGAGAACCGCGCCAGCGCATGTAGGCCAAACTGCAGTGTGACAACGACGCCCGGGGCTGCGAACTTGGTCGGACCTGCCTTCTTGTTGTGTTTCCAGTGGTAAATTATGGGAAAGCGAGTGTACCGGTTGTGTAATACACAGACGGTTTGTGTGCGTTTTGTTAATGTGTGTCTGTTCCGCTTGACTGATGCGCCATCCCTCCAGGGTCCTGTCATTAAGCCTCTGTGTACACAAACCCCAAATCCCTGGCCTACATCTATCTATTATACCAAATTCACAGCGGATTCACCCTCACACACACACACACACACAGATGATTACAAACAGCTTTCCCATACTGCAAGTGATGCAACGATCCTGTTTGTCTTGCACGATGTGGCGTCAGATGTCTTTAAAATTGCTTTCGCTTTCATTTTTTTCATAGCCGATGTGAGTGGCATCGCTCATTAACCGTCCTGTTTCTTTTGGCTGATACCGACACTAAATCACTCCGATGGTGCCTAGATTGACAGAGATAACAACTATTATTCTTCACGCATGATGTGGAGGTCACTAACAGGACGAGTTAAGGTGGAGCTTCATTTTCTTGTTGACCAGAGTTGTTTTTATTTTTATTGCAGCCTGTCAGACTTGCATCTGTGGCCTACATGAGACTAATTATACATGCATGTGTCTTAAAAGAGCAGCTTGAATGTTTCATATCTGACGAAGAAAGCTGACATTTATCTTGTATTTGAATTATTATAGTTTGCAAGGCTTTAATGACCCGATCACAGACTTTCTGTTTTTCTTCTTGCCGTTCAAGTGAAGCGAAACTTTGGCTTTGCAACAGATATTTCGTGTCAGCAAGAACACGACAATCTGGTTCTGGACACTTTTTCATCATCGTCATTCTTCCTCCTCCTGTTGGACTTGTAAATATCTGCCTGTTCTTTCTTGCCTGCAAAAGGAGAAAATGTGAACGCATCGGCCCGAGTCGTTAGTTTGAGGCTTTAAACACACACACACGCACACGCACACGCACACACACACTTCACAGTGCTGGTTACAGTGACCTCTGGTGTTTATGAAAGACGGAATGCATCACTTGACAAAATCAAATTAGCATTGGATGGGAAGCACAAGACTTTTTCTCCCTTCCCTTCCCTCTCTCTCTCACTCACACACACACACACACACACACACACACACACACACACACACACACACACACACACAGAAAACACGCACGCACGCACTCACGCACACACACACATTATAGGATTCTATTGTTTCCTAATAGCTTAATCACAGTTGTGTGAGTGTGTGTTTCTCACTTATATTCCAGTTCCTCAATGAAGTGGCGAGTGTGTGTGAAAGTGAACTCCCACTTCATGTAAATTCAAGGTATTATTGAGGCTCGTCAAACTGCGGTTAGTGTGTGTGTGTGTGTGCCGGTGTGAACTCTGCTCGTCACTGAGAGCAAGCTGGGAGGAGGCTCATCTAAGTTGCCTTTTATTAAAAAAAAAAATCCTTAAAATCCTTAAAAAACATCTCTTTCGAACATTATTATCTGTTCTATTTTCCACTGAGGATGTACAACCCCAGTTTGTGTCCAGTTTAAGCGAGATAGACTCTGGCAAAACACTGGAAAACTTACCTCTGGGCGTGGATAAGAAAAGCCTCTGTATTGTTTTTGACAGCCTGGAACATTCTCAATCAGCCTTTTGAGAAGTGAAGGGATTTACAGACAATCCTCTTGAACATCAGGGCCCGAACCAACAGCATAATAAAGACTGACAGCTGCATATGTAGCGCTGAACAGTAGCTGCATTGTTGCAGCAATAATCTCCGTCTTGCGTTGCATCCTAGAGAACGAGACATTTATAAGCGACTGTTTTAGTTTCAAAGCAAACCAAAGCTTTATCGATCTTCTGAGAAATCACAAACGCTGGCTGCAGATGCGACCTCCATCAACACGAGAAATACTTAAGGTGTGCATGTCGCTTGTAAATGGTCTGAGTAGCTCTCTGGATGAGATGTCAGGAACTTCAATCCCTTCTGAAGCTCCCTTTCCTATTAAGTTGACAATTTCCTGCGTTTAACAGCACTTTTTATTGCGGCCCACATTGTCCCGGAGGTGTGTAAGTAACACCCCGCGGTGGTTAGCAAATCTCAGCAGAGGGTTTTTTATGACTAGAAACTTAAAATCACCTAGGGCCGAGGAGTGTCATGAAATATTAACACTGAACCGGCGGGACCGCTGACAGACCTCCGCGGAGCTGATATGCAAGGCGAGCCGGCGGGACTTGTTAGCGAGGACTGAAGATCCATTTACCGGTGTGAAAAGCTGCAGAGAGGTATCTGTCAGTGCGAATTGGGCTAAACGGGGCTTCATAATGGATGTGGATTGAGACGTCTGAGGTTTTTTTGGTGAAGCATGAGTTGGTTTGTCAGCGGTTGTGCACATGAGCTTTTTTTTCAGCGAGCCATTGCTGATCAGAATCTGAAATAGATATATCAAGTGTGATAATCTACAGTTTCACACTCAGAGTTAGAAATGCCCCCATGGTTATTTATTTGTCTGGGCTTGTCAACTGGAGGTTTGCTTGTCGGGTTTCTCAGGAGTTCTTCTGCAGCCAATGGAAAATCTGCCGTAGACACATTTTCTTGCAGAGAGTTAGATCCCAAGATATGTGTGTTAAATATGCATTTAAAACCAATGCAAGAGGCTGTGGAAGGGTCACTTAAGATGCAATCTGAGACACTAAAAGCTAAAAATAGTTGGAAACACAATTGTTTAATCGTGCAGATTTATTTGTCTGTAAGCTGTTTGCAGGATCTCTCGTCATGTCTGAGCACTCTGGGCTTCTTTAACGTCAGGAATGGTCTGCAGGCTCTGTTTATGACAAGCTGTCCTGCAACAAGTTGAGGCACGTCGCTGTCCTTGTGATTTCTGTTTTGAACGACAACAGGGACGTCTCCTCTTGATATTTGCATTCTAAGTCCGTCAACCCTGCTTCTTCCCTCCTGGGGATGAGACACAGTGGTGGTGGAGTTCAGGTGTGGATTACTGGTGTAAATGAAAATAGAGCACAGAGCGAGCTGCAAAAAACAACATGTCTGCTCAGGGAAGCTTCCCTGCACAATAAGGTGTTTGTAAAGAGCCAAATTACCATTTGAATTCTGTTCCAATAGATTGATGCAACGTGCAGACGGTGAGATTGAGTAAGCGTGCCCGGTGAGTGTGTGCTCAGTCAACGTGTTGTCTAGACTCGGTGTAGGGTTCCCAGAAAAGAAAAGGCCAGTAGATCTTGTCTGAAGCCCGGTCCAAAGCTTCTGCCAAGTGAAAAGAAAAACTCGATCAAGAGGTTGACTTTAGTCAACCTGAATATGGAATACATGTATAGGCAATAAATGCTACTATTAAGTAATTTAAAGCAATTTAATTCTGATTAGCATTGATTTTGTTCAAGTAAAAATGTCTTATTTTGAAAAAATCCCAGCTATTGATGAGACTTCTTGCACCCGCCATGCATCATGTGCTTGTATTTGTAAGTGCCGGGGTCAAAGGTCACTGCATAAACCCTCGATCAGTTACGTTTTCGCTAATCAGTCTCAGACACGTGAATGCAACCAGTGCATCATCCATTCAGCGCTCGTCTAATGGTTCGACAGAGTGCTCATACACGCTGTCTTTGTCTCGTAATGGCTCACAAACCACCGGGAAACCCAGTTTATACGCTCGATGGAGGAAGCAGCAGGATGATCGCTCGTTAAACCGGTGGCGACGGCAAAAAAATTCAGTCCTCCGAGAAATATCTGCGGTCAAGTCATGTTCTCGTTGGGTTATTGGTATAACATGCAAGAGTTAGAAAGGGTGCAGGCAGCGGTTGACGTCTGTAAACTGAGGTAGTGACAACGCTGAATGGACATCTGTGTCCAAGGGACAGGCGGGAACGCCCAAACAACACCGATGCTGTTGTGTTACATGTCCTGCCTTTGACGCAGAACACTAGAGTTCCACCTTAAATGTTTATTTTGCGGCTGTATTGCAGAATCTCTGCGTGTAAGTGGCTACAAACTGGAAGATGACAAACGTTGCCGTTATGTTGCTATGCTTTCAGCGATTAACTGCCGCCTGCAGCACCAACAATAAAATTCCTGTAAAAAAAAGACGTTTTTTGTGATGTTTCAAAGGAAGCAGAGGAGACTGCAAGGTCAACTTTTCTGTTTTTCTAAAGAGCCATGTGTCTCTGGCCACAAGCCCGGGCCATGAAAAGGGCCGATATCTGCCTATTGTCCGACGTGAAGCCGCTCATCCTCGGACCCGTCCTCCATTCACCGCCAGAGCATTCCTCACCCACTTATTGTCTCTTTTCACGATTTGAATGAAGTACTTGTCTGCGAACAAATCCAGATTTCCCTGAAATAACATTTCAGGCAAAGAAAGAAGAGCTTTTTGGAAATGCATAGCCAGATGAATATCTCAGGAAACGGAGGGCGACACAGAAAGTGGCTTTTGCCGAGCGGCGCCAAGACCCCCGGAAAACTTGAGAGCTTGAAAAGTTTCGCCTCTTGCACTGCCAAGCTCCCCTCTCTTCTCTCTTCTCTCTCAGTTTTGAATATTCATCGGCATGCTCTGTGTCTCTCCTCTAAGCTCGTCAGCTAACAGAGTCGTTCCTCACTTGTAACAGGTAATTTGGCATGTGACAAACAGCTCTGCTGCCCTCTCTGTACGTCGCTCGGTGGGGTTGTCAGGGGAGAGGGGGCGTCTTTGTCTTGCGGGACAATTGAGTAAACTCATTTTTCATCTTAGACCTTTTTAAATGAGGCCGTTCCTGCTTTTCAGCCTTTCAGGATGACGGATGTTTCAGACCTTTTCCAAATAAATCACATTAAAACTGCATATCAAGTGAATTTCTCTGTTTTTATTTTGCATCCAGTTGATTCTTTTACCCGTCGACCTTTTTTTTTTTTTTAATTGATAACGTAGGCGACGCCCTTTTCCATCGGCGGTTCCATCTAGGAACAAAAAGGCCTCACTTTCATAACTTAGACGTTTCTTCGGGGTTAAGTGTTCTTTTACAATGACGTTGTGTGATTGAGCTGCGGTGAGAGATGAGGACCGGGGACACCCCCCCCTCCTCCCACTCATTCAGACCCACAAAATAGGAAGAGGAAGAGGTCGCAGCGTTAGTGACAGGGTGAGCAGACGGATCCCCATCGTGAGAATATCCTAAGATGGATGAGGCGGACTTTGGAGGAAGTCACAGTCAATATTTAACAAGTGACAGAGGAGTGGGGAGCTAAATGTTTGGGGGGGAAAAATCCTTATCTACCTCTAAATATTTGAAAACCTGCAACAGGGAGAGGAAACAGTTTGTCTTTGTCTAAGTCCTAACACACCAGAATCTGTCGCAGCTTCGTGTGATCAATGAGGCCTAATTTTCTTCAAATAGCGTCTGTGATCAACCTTTAAAAAACACTAAATTTACCCTTTGTTGTGCAGAAATGATCGATTTTTTTGTTTTGATATTGGAGCAGCTTTGCAGAGGAATCGGGCATCTGCCATTGTGGAAGCTTGAAACCTCCAGTGCCTAAACTCTAAGAACTTCATAGAGAAGTTTGTACTTTGTTAAATGAAACATATTCTGGAATGTTTTAATGAGGGAGACGGAGAAGGTCTAATGTGGTAGTTATATCTTTTTTCAAACACACATTATAGTGTTTTCAAAGGGGCTAATTCGGGCTTTGTTACACTTTCATGCTGACCTCAGGGAGGAAGTCGAACCCCCTTTTGCGTAATTAAAAAGTTGAATTTGACTTTGGAATGACTTCCTGTCCACTCCTAAAAAAAGACAACAAAACCCCGAGTGGGTAGAGGAGAATGGACGTGTCAACTGGCTCTCAGGAATCCTGCAGTCAAGTTGGCGATGAGGTGCGGAGGAGGGCCGGGGTGTCTCTCTGGCGGGAGGAAAAGGGTGTGGAGATGGTAAGTGTGTGTTTGTGTGTGTTTTTTGAAGTGGCAGTGGCAGGCGATTTTTGGGGAGGGGAGGAATGAGGGAGGGGCGTGCATGGCTTGGCTGCCCCGAAGTAGCACACACACTCACTCAGTCTCACACACTCACTGGGATCAGAGACACTCCGGTCCAGATAGAGACGTCACCTCTCTGTGCCCTCCTCCGTTGCCCTTCTGGAGCCCAACATTTTGGATTGCTAAATGAGGTGCTTTGCAGCTGTAGAGTGCGAGAAGGGTTCACTCGGCTAACTCTCAAACGCTCAGACATCGGGAGGGGGACACTTCCTGACTGAGTGGGATCTGGATCTGATTAGAGCGGGGATACATTGGCCTTGATGAGTCAGATATGTAGCCGAGGCTCGGGCGCTGTCTGACCCCGGGAGGTTGTGGAAGAGAATGGAAGCTTTATTTGCAGGTGGAAAGAGAGATGCTCTCCCTGGAGGTAAGAGCAAAATATATTAAGAATAAGAGAAAGCATGCAATGGAAAGGAAAAGGAAAGGAAGGAAATACGTTTAAAGAAAAAAAACCT
Source organism: Macroramphosus scolopax (assembly GCA_901007825.1). Classification (NCBI taxonomy): domain Eukaryota; kingdom Metazoa; phylum Chordata; class Actinopteri; order Syngnathiformes; family Centriscidae; genus Macroramphosus; species Macroramphosus scolopax. The sequence goes on from CAAKHC010018717.1 coordinate 44,875, forward strand.
GGGATGCCAAAAAAGAAACGAAAGGAAAAATGGTTGAGCAGAGTTTAGGATAAAGCATCTGTGTGTGTCTGGCTCTTTCCATGATTGTAGATCTTATTTGTGTGTGTGTAGACTGCAGTGAGTTGATAGTGTGTGTGTGTGTGTGTGTGTGCAGGCGGCCCCGCTCCGGCTGTGTTAAGTGTCCCGTGCACCCCCTGACACCCATTTGGCCTTAAAATAACACTCTTTCCCCAGTGAAAGAGTGATGACCTCGGCCTTTGAACTCCACATTTAATGGTTTTCCTACAGCAAATCCCATGACACCGAGGAGAAATATGTTCAGTTTTACATCATATTAACTGTTTTCTTTTCGAGCAAAGTGTCTCAGAATCTGCCCCCTTTAAATAAACTCCAGGCAATTTGAGCTGAAGTTATTTTACCACTTATATATGATATTTTGATTAATGAGGTCTCGGGGTATATGCTTTTTTTTATGCTTTATGCTCGGGCTTGTGATCATTTGCAAGCAACATGTTTGAGCTGCTAATTCCTCCAGCCTCCCTGGTGAAGGAGAGACCCTTTAAAAGTGTCAGTTAAGTTGGGGGAGGAGCGCACGGTTAACCGTTAGCTGGCTGCATCTGGCCCGTGTTTGCACAGACCCAATGTTGTGACTCTCCAAATGCCCTTATTTAAAAAAAAAAAAAAAAAAGTCCTTCTTTACTCTGTCAACCTTCCCCTGTCACGTCTCCGCTCCCGCCCGGCTGCAGAGGAGCACCGGGTTGGACGTTTTCATTTTGTTTTATGACAAAGACAGCCATTGTGTTATTGCCAAGGGGTGACATGCTGTAATGTGAGTTGCCGTGTGTGTCGGCTAAGGAATCTGCGGTCACCTTTTTCCCTTTAATTTTCCCGGGATGAGAGGCTGAAGGGACGGAGACGGGGAATTTGGATGTTATGGGCACAGGTCTCGCTAATGCTAATGCTAATGCTAATGGGATCCGTATTCAAGCCAATGAGGGTTTTCTCTCTGATTGTGTCCCTAATATATAAAACAATAGGATGTCCCACCGATCCTCTAACATTAAACAACACAAAACATTCCTTAAGGTGCCGTTACCATCGTGGCTTCATCCAATTGCACCACTTACTGGTCTTAACTATGTGACGTGAGATCAAGTGGAACAGAGTGATAACATTATCTATCCTACCATAAAACCTGATAGATTAGTCACTGAAGGACAAAGCAACACCCCCTTTGTCTTGCGACGAGAGCTGCGGTTTGACTTTTAACAGCATTTCTAATCTGTGAATTCCGTGTTTTGAGGCCCCGGGTGTGATTTTGATTGAGCTGTATGCTAATATCAGCCATTCTTGTTGCTTGGGGTTTGACTACACATGGATGTGTGAGAAGCCCGGAGGGCGGTAGACATTTCTACCAGTATACGGTTGCACTCCAGGAATGATTCTTACCTCATTTGCACCTTTGAACTTTTTTTTTTTTCTTTTCTTTCCTGGCAATCGCAAATTTTAATAGAATACAGAAAGCTGAGCACAGAGTACTTCAATCATCTTAAAAGATCTATTCAAGTAATTGACACAATAATTGGTGCAAATGAATTTCAACTAACTGCTCTACAGTTGTAGTTAACCAGCACAATGTTCCTCCAATAGCAGCCATAAAGACCCTAATGACCCTGATAGTGCTGCCTTTGTATAAAAGGTCAAACCTACATGCACTTTCGGGTGCTTGCGTGAAGTGTCTGTCTTGTTTTTTCCCCAAACAAGTTCCATTCCGATTTGCATGTCAAAAGAAGAGGCAGTGCAAGGGCGAAATCACAAGTAACTTTTTTCAACACCTCGAGAGCAAAAGCGCCGTTATCAGGCTGTGAAGAACATGGCTGCAGATAAGAGCGCTACTGCCGAGGGAGGGGGACGACGAGACGGATGAATCTGTTATCAGCTTGTAGGGGGAAGATAAACACTGATCGAAATACTACTTATTGTTGGGAGTTACTTCTAAAAAGTTAATCCTTATGTTGCATCACGGTTACCTGCAGATGAAAGCAATGCATTAGAGAACTAAAAGCATTAGAGGCCCACAGCCTGTAATCTTTACCTCTGCAGGCTGCCGATAACAGGAATCACAGACACAACATCCCCTTCACAGATTTTAATAAATTACCATTTGATGAATAATCCTTATTAAAAATGTAGAAACATGAAAAATAAAATCAACTCTTATTGTTTTCGCTGCACATGAGTCACAGGCGGCGGAAATGTTTTTCCAAGTCCTCCAAACATGTTTTTCACCTCTTTGCTTTACTTCGTCGAGGAAACTAGCAAGTGTTTTTCTTCCCGACACTGTTTCCTTCATGTCCCGTGGCGTCGTGCGGATTTTATTAATGATCTTATGGAAAGATGGGAACTCTTCGGTTGCCAACCCTTACTTACCCTTACACACCTTGACGCTTACTGTTTATGTAGGTTGTAGTTTGAGTCCACAGATGCAGATCGCCTTTTAAGGTTTGACACGGTGTGTTTTTCACATCTTCCTGATCGTCACTTTCCACTCTTGTTCATGCACGTTGCTATAAACAACTCCAGCAACACAATGACATCAGCTGCTTTTAAACTGTTGTCTGTGAAGATTACCAGCCACTGGGGTCATTGCAAGGCTCGTGCAAGTTGTTTCACAACATTTAGTACTCTGTGAATAAGCGTGACAGATGTTTGCCGAGTAACAGCTGGACACATCTGTTTTTCTCTACAAGCCTAGTTTAAAAGAACTGGACCTGATGCTTACTGCCGTCTATTAACACCCTAACAAAGTGTTTTATTTGTAAGACTTTTCACTGCGGACCAGCAGTTGTACCTTAATAGAACTTTCTCTATCCATCTAAACTGCTGTTGCGTCTTCATGTACCTACCCATCGATGTATGATTAGCACATAAAAGAGTAAGCGCCTGCGGTAAAAAGGCACCAGAATGGGATGACTTTTTTTCCGTTATATGTCATCTGAAGTTTGACATTAGGAGGATTGAAAGGAAGCAAGTGCTTATAGTATCTTATAAAGCCAGATTCCAGATAAACAAAGGAATCATGACGTAGCAAACTAATGGGAGAAAAAAGTAAGTACAGAGTAGGTATTGAAGAATTACAGCGCGGTCATAAATAACTTCTTTCTTCTTTCTCGCTGTTTCATTAAACTGTCACATCCTGCTGTGATCATCTAAAGAAATGTAGAGATTAGAAATAGTTCAAAAGTATTTGCTATAAACAGGATTTCTTTATGCTCTTTTCTTTTTTTGCAGCACACAGGCGCTGTGTGATGAACTTGGAGCGCAGTGAGAGAGGGGAGCGTCCTTTGCATCGAGGCCCAGACATGGAGCCTCTTACCGGGGGGAAGAAGGGGAAGACATCTGTGGGCTTCCAGAGGAGCTCCACCTCGGACGATGACTCTGGCTGCGCATTGGAAGAGTACGCCTGGGTGCCACCAGGACTGAGGCCTGAGCAGGTAGGGCTTCTGCCTGTCACACATTCACCCCAAAACAACTTGATGGGACCACTTTGATACACTAGACTTTGTATATTTTTAATATTTTAAGGAGAGTATAAGCCTATTTTTGCCACTTTGCCACAACAGCCGATTAGTCCTGCAAGGCCCAACATCTGGCTTTGGATTTTATTATTCACACTCCATCAAATCCTAATCCCTAATGTTTTTTAAGAAAACGGTAAGAAAAACATTGTGTTTTTTTCCTGTCGAGGGGAATCAAGTTAAACAAACACAGCAGTTCTTCGCTGTGTCTGCACAGATTTTGCAGCCGGGCGCCTGTGACTGGATCGAGATTGACATGTTTGCCCAAAAGTATCACAAAATTACACATGTGACCAAAGAATGGTGACTCCTACTCTCCCTCTCAGTCTATTTCGGGCTTGTTGTTTACTCCTCATCCACTCAAGCATACCGATAACACAAAAAAAATTTATTCCTGTATCTCTGTTTCTGTTTCCTTTCTACTTCAGCAGGACTTTTCAATTTCCATTTTGCTTGAAACATTAAAGTCAGAGACAGTATATCACTTCCTTGCCCTCTAAAAGTTCGTGCATCTATCTTCCTCCGTAGGTCCAGATGTATTTCTCCTGTCTGCCCGATGACAAGGTGCCGTACGTCAACAGCTCCGGAGAGAAGCACAGGATCCGGCAGCTCCTCTACCAGCTGCCGCCACATGACAATGAGGTAAAGATATCAAAAAGAGAGAAGCAGTAATGGGTTGCATGAAAGAGAGCGAGAGAGAGAGAGACAGAGAGAGAGAGGAGCACTGCTGCAGAGAGAAACAGCGGCTGCTGCCCTTCTCTGCATAACTTCATCGTGACATTATTCAGACACCCGCAATTACTTTTTATAGCGCTTAAAGGTAATTTAAAGGCAAAAGCATTGTGAAATACTTGTAGCTAATAACCCCTTAAAACTGGATAGTACTAACATTTGATTGGAACTCAGTGAACTACGAACTAAGCATTTCCTTATGTCGCTCTGTTTCATGACTAAGAGCTCAGATGGGAACAGTCTGAGAAATCTCGAAGACGGTGTTTCATCTTCTGATTTCATCCCAAAATCATATCGTTGTGTGAGAGAAATTGCAGCCGGTGGATCGATGGATGAACGAGAGGAAGAAGTTATGAAGTTAAACTTAATGAAAACCTTGAAAACTGATGCTTTAGATGGCATCTATCTCTTCCATCTCTTCGCTGGTGTTGCTCGTGGCTTTGCTGACCTGAGGACCTTTAGATTAGTCGGACTGGATGCCACACTATGTTCTGGCATCGACATCAGTACTGCATCTTAGTGGCAATAAAGTGCTGACAAAGCCTGCAGCTGAGTAAAGCCTGGCCTCTCTTTGCTCGTACGACAAGAACAATGGCCACATTCCCTTCTGCTTCTCCTGTAAAATAGCTTTATGGTGTGTAAACCAGCCCTCCTTTCACATCTGTGTTAATAGAGTTTACATTAGGAGATATGGTGGAGGGGTTATAAACACAAAGGGAGGGGTACCTCTATATGTACACATTGAAGATACACTGGAAGTACACACCGCAGACACACACACACAGTGTTTGACTGAGCGGTTTTATAATGTTTGTTGGCAAACCTGATGGTTGAGGCCGCAAACTGCCAGAGGATTCCTCGCACAACCGCGGTCGGGACGGATAAGAACGCCTGCATGTGCGTCTGCTAACACACCGGCATCAGTTGCTGTTGTTTAGATAACAACCGGGCTGGTTGTTAGGATGGTTTGGGTCTTTTATCTGGGGGCCTTCATCGCCATCTCTAAACACAGGGGAAGGGTTTGTGCAGCGCTCATGCCATCCTTTCCACGCAGCCTTGAGGGGTTTTAGCTTTAATTAAACCCTTCGTCGTCCATAAATGGACTTCTGCTCGGGATACACTCCCCCAACATTGCATGCAAAGAAAAAAAAACATCAGCGGTAATGGGTGGATGTTTTCTAAATGCCACTTCGCTCTCTCCTCTCATCTGCAAGCCAACAACGTTCTTTTCTTTCGTCAGCTCATCTAATCCCGCTCTTTCGCCCCTGCCAGGTGCGTTACTGCCATTCTCTAACCGAGGAGGAAAAGCGGGAGCTTCACATGTTCAGCACCCAGAGGAAGAGGGAGGCATTGGGGAGGGGAACACCCAAGATCCTGCCCCGAGCCCTGCAGCACACCCGCTGTGAAAACGTAGGTGCCACGCATGGATACCCATGAACACACACACACACACGCACACACACACAAGTGGTTGTGGTTATAAGGTAAGCTTCCTGTTAGAGGGAAACCAACTGGTGGGTTATTTATATCACAAGTAGCCAACACCCGCTATCCCATCCTGGACCTCTGATTGGTCAATGCGATGATTTCAATCGTGGCCATAAACTTCCTCATTAGGGCGAGGGAGGAAGCGGGGAAATTGGGGTCAATGCCCAAGCCGAGTGGAGAAGTCAGTTCCTCATGAGGAATTCAGCCAATTTCCTGCCACCCATCCATACCACAGGACGACAGGCTGCTTAAAACATGTTCAGGTTAATGAGTAGGTGTTGAATGGAGTTTTCAAATACACATTTCGCCCAAACAAGTCGCAGGATGTGGCAGGTAATTGTACATTTCACAATTGCTTCTCCTTCAGTCTACGGAGGGGAATCGTGCCTTTCTTTACTTGAGCGTAGCATCGACTCTATTTTAAGTCAATGCGAGCTACGAACAAAACACGACTCAGGAAACGATCCCAAAACCTGTCCTCCGCTTCCTGTTTTGATTTGGTGATGGTGCTATAAGCATAACATTTAGTGTCGTTCAAGCTGCTCTTTATTATATTTTTGGAAAACATTCCTTTTTCGATACAAGAGACGAACATATTAGCGTTGACTGGAATTTGCCAGATTCAGCCCTGACCGGGGAGTTAAAACCACATCCTCTGCCCGGCATCCAGGGAGAACAGGGCTAGCTATGTTAATTGCACTGGACAAGCAGATGCAGCCTTTCACCACTCAAACACAGATGCTCACACACACACACACACACACACACACAGATACACACAAACGATGTGCTGAGAAAGAGGAACGCCAATGGACGCACGCATTTTTATCCATAGAGGCCTTCCTCTACACACAGTCTCCTCATACGCATCTAATCAAAGATACATCATATAGATGTGGGCACACACACACACACACGAATGTTCACATACAGTTTGTCAGGCTCCGGTTTCCTGGTGCCGTAACTCCCCGGGACACACAAGCCAAGGCCCCTGTCTTTCTACCCCGGTAATAATGGTAAACAGCTGGGCATGCTATCCCATAGCTGCGTATTTGTGTCTCGCGGCTCGGCTGGGTTATATAAAGACTCGTGTTTGCACGTTCAGACATGCTTTGACAATCTCCGTGGAGTCATACGATCTCTCGACTCAGGACCAAGGCCGGTGTATTCTGTTTAAGCTTACGAGATCAAATATGCCGTCCAATTCTTCAGAGACACTCAATCAGTAGTTGATGACTTTTAAAAACCAAAGTGAGGCCAATGTCGGTACATTAATAATATTTCATGGTGAGCCAGCTACGTTTCAAGATCAGAGTTGTGCTTTTTTATTGAGTTGCTTTCATTTGGTCAACTTGGGAACACCCAAAGTTTATTACTAGAAGCCTTTAGAGAGTTACCTGGCAAGGCGGCTGGATTCTGACGTGATAATCCTGCCAGGCTTTATTCTTTTAAAGAAGAAGAAGAGAGGGTCCTCTCTAGAACTGGTCATTTCTCCAACCAAGACATGGAGTTATCTTCTGGCCTTTGTTCATTTGGTGTGTTACCACCCAGAGGAGATCAGAACAAAGAGGGGGGTTAGCACATGTTATCAGCTGTTGCCTATTTCCATCACTGCAGGACGGACCGATGTGTTTTGATTGGATCATATTTCTTTGGCACTTACTGTATGATTGCCTGTTGTTAAGCCGTCTATGTTACGCATCACCAGCAACAAAACACAAGCAGGAATTTGGAATTTGATATATTTGGAATTGTTATCTCCATAATCTCTTTTGCTACCGTCGCATTTGTCTTAGGCATCATATGTCCTTCCTTCATGCGTTGCATCCACAGGGTTAAGGTCCATTCTCAATCTATGAACATGTGCATAATCCCATAAGTGGGACTTCATTGTAAACCATTGTATCAACAAAATGTGTAAAATATAAATCTCATGCATCACCTCGTTGTGTTTCAGTGTGGCGGAGGAATAAATGGAGGGGAGATGGCAATTTTTGCCTCCAGAGCTGGTCCGAGCCCCTGCTGGCACCCGGCATGCTTTGTGTGCACCACGTGTCAAGAGCTCCTTGTGGATCTGATCTATTTCCACCAAAATGACAAAATCCTCTGCGGGAGGCACCACGCTGAGCTTCTGAAACCACGGTGCTCCTCTTGTGACGAGGTAAGTAGCAGTGGCTTGGCTACCAAACACGACTGAGGTATTATCTACCCAACAAACAAGTGCTTATGGCAGTTTTGTGTGTATTTCCCCTCAGATTATCTTTGCAGATGAGTGCACAGAAGCAGAAGGTCGCCACTGGCACATGAAGCACTTTGCCTGTTTTGAGTGTGAGACGTTGTTAGGGGGTCAACGCTACATTATGAAAGATGGACGGCCCTACTGCTGTGGCTGCTTTGAGTCGCTGTATGCGGAGTACTGCGAGGCTTGTGGCGAGAACATAGGTAAGTGCATCTCCTTACCTACCTTCTGTAAGTGTTTGCATTTATTCAATGCCTACTTTGGTAAAAGTACTATTCCTCATGCTATTGTCCTATCTCCTTCCCACTATCCTGCAGGTGTTGACCATGCTCAGATGACCTACGAAGGTGTACATTGGCACGCCACGGATCAGTGCTTCTGTTGTGCCCAGTGCAAGACATCCTTGCTTGGCTGTCCCTTCCTGCCGAAGCAAGGCCGCATCTACTGCTCAAAGGCCTGCAGCCAGGGGGATGATATTCATGCCTCGGACTCGTCTGATTCCGCCTTTCAGTCTGCCCGCTCACGTGAATCGCGGCGCAGCGTCCGCATGGGGAAGAGTAGCCGGCCTGCAGAGCAGTGGAGGCAGTCGCAGCTGTTCAACCCTCCTGCCACTGTTTCTGCATTTGGGAATTTAGAGTGTGATGGAGATGCCGAAGGCGACATTGATATCGTAGGGCGGAAGCTGGCCCATTTAGGGCTGGATGAGGAAAGGCTTTGGAGGAATCGGGAGGAGCAGGATGCTGGGGGAGAGGAGGATCCCGAGGAGTGGGCCCAGCACGAGGACTATATGACTCAGCTCCTGCTCAAGTTTGGTGACCGTGGAATGCTACACCAGCTTCAGCAGCCACCCCTAAAATCTCCCAGTCCTAGCAGTGAGAGAACCAGGCTAATGAGTGTCTCTGACCCCTGGTTAAAGCCTGACACTACATCTATGGGTGTTACTGCCTCCTCTCCTACCCCTGCCAGTCCCACCCAGAGCCAGACTTCCAATCAATCCCGAGCCAACAGCCTTAGCCCCGGACTAATGAGCAAGAAGCACCTGCCTGAAATGTATTGGGCCCAGTCCCAGGACGGGATGGGAGACTCAGCCTATGGGAGTCATCCAGGTCCTGCTAGTGCCAGAAGGATCCAAGAGCTGGAGATGGACCAAGATCATGAGCAATCTGGTCAAGGAAGACAGGTCCTGTGGCCAGACACCAGGCAGTGGTACCAGGACTCACTAGAGTGTATTGCTGATGAGTTGAGGAAGGTGGAGCAGGGTGTTGGAGACTCCATGGACTCCCTGGCGCTCTCAAACATCACTGGTAAGGAGATTGCTTCTCCTTCATTCATTATGAAAATGTGCTCTCTTTTTATGTTGACAATGTTCATAATATGTTTTTTTTCATCTTAGGTGCATCTGTTGATGGAGACGGCAGAGATCGACCTATGGTCTACACCCTTCATGCCATGCAGGATCCTTTGGTCGGAGATAACTGTGAGCAAATGAGCAACATGGGAACCTTTAATTCATCTCACCTTCACCACAGCACCAACTCCCTCAACCTTAACATGGAGAAAGGAGAAGAGGAGGCAGTGGAGGAGGTAGCAATGGCAGCTAGGGGAAGCCAAGCTGGAGGTCTTCTCTCATTGTACCCACATTCCGAAGGCCTACCTCCCTCCTTTGTCCATGCACCTGCTCTGAGGAGGAGCAAGTCACAGACCAGGCCTCCTCAGATGGTCAAGTTCACAGAAGACACTGTGGACAATGGATATAATGACGGTTTTGAGGTCAATATTAGAAAGCATCCCATGAGTGAGAAGCCACAGCGGCGGGTGTATCACCAAGATGAGATTGTCAGAGACAGAAGCCGGCCAGCGAGTCAGCATGGGCGTAACCGACAGCACCACCGCCACGGCAGGCACCACAGGAGCCGCAAAACCAACTCGGACAATGCCCTTCACATGCTGCCTCTGGATAAGGCACAGAGGCCATATGAGCCCCAGCAACCGATGCCAGTAAACCCTCCGTGCGGTGCCATGCTGTTACAGCACCCTGCGCAAAGACTGCCTCTGGCCTACTCACAAACTCGACCCGACTTTATGCTTCAGGGTGCAACTCAAGGAGACCCACGGCTCGAGCAGTTCATGGGTCTCTACAGAGATGAGGATGAGTGGTGCTCCACTTGCTCTTCATCGTCATCAGACTCTGAGGAGGAGGGTTATTTCCTGGGCCAGCCGATTCCCCAGCCTCGACCTGTGGGGCGCTACTATACTGACGACTTCCCAACAAGGGTCACGGCCCTCTCATCCCAAAGTCACGGCAAACAGACTGGTCGTCGAAAGCGCCACCGTTCTAAAAACTGTATCATCTCTTAACAGCTCAGACTGTATTCACATTGATAGGCAATAAAGTATTTTTTAAACGCCTTACACATATGTAGACTCTTCAATGCAGTTCCAAACAACCCATATGGTCAAACGTCAAATAAGCATATCATAATTTATGACCACATCTACAGAAGATTTGACAAAGCAATGACTTGAGCGCTATATGATGCACGGACTTTGGAATTTAGAGGCCTTCTGTTGGACTGACTTCCTTTGTGCCGACTGATATTGTGCAGTTTTGTAGACTGAAGGCGTCAAGATTTTCCAATTCAGCGTTTGCCATTAAGTTTTTTTCGATGTTTTATGATCAGCTCACAGCAACATCTTTTGTGTACAGTGAAACGGCGAAAAAGTCCTGCACACAGAGGTTGATAATTAAAGTAGAAAATAGAAACTAACCAAATAATTATTTAATGCATAATAGTGACAAAATGACAATGTATATACTAAGTTAAGATTTTGAATACTGCTATCTTTATATCCGTGGTTTAAAATAAGTGTTTTGAAACGTGTGATTTAAAAAAAAAAAATAACCAGCTGTAATTGTAAGCAAACTGACCTCGTTAATACTTAACGAGAAAAAAAAAAAAAAAGAGGGGCCATTTCATAACGACGTTCTTCAGTTTAAGTGCCATGAAAAAAAAAAAAAAGCCTATTGCAACAATTATTCTGCTATGCTCACTATTGGTGTACAAAACACAATTTGAATGTCTGTTAACACCTGCATTCCCATATTCAGCCAAACTATAGGCAACACTTACTCTGTCATAACCAGTTTAAATGCTTTGTGATGTTAAGACGCTTGTAATAAATACTTTTTTTTCCCAAAGCTTCAGGTATGGTTGTTGTGTGTTTGTGTTTTTAAAAACACATTTTGTGTCGCTCATGAGACATAAAAAAAAGCTGCAAATTGAAGGTTAATAATGGTGGTATAATGATCCAAATCAGACAATATATTTTAGAAAATTTATGATTGTATTCTTTATATGTAGCTTATAAATAAACAATAAACAGTTACAAGGAACAGAAGTCGTGTTAACTGCGACATTCGGACATGTACGCAGTTTCGTCTCAATGTCCTCAAAATAAAGCAGAGTGTATAAAGTTTGAAAAGCACGAATACAAGTACGTAGGAACTGTTTTAGCAGCATCAGTCAGATGTGACCAATACAAAAATAAGAACTGGAAGTGTAACAAAACAGAACATCAGAGTTTTTCTTTTGAAAAAGTTGATCATGCCGCAGAACTGACCGATCTCAAGAGGTTAGAAAATTAAACCCATGTTGACCATTTCCAGGGTGATGCAGGACTGGTACCTCTTTTCTACTTTTACCTGAAACTCCCAGTTGAGGAATTAATCCATTCAAAACTAATACTGATTATCCCCGTATACAATGCAACACTGCATCTACTGTCAGTATTTGATCGTTAGGTTGCTGTTTTGTAAAATAGGTCCAGTCCAGCAATCCGAAATGTATCGATCATGGTCAACAGTCAATCCCACGATGCTCCGTCTGTCACACTCGGAGGGGATCAGGCCAATGTTTTAGTAAGTCAAGGTGTGATTGACCCCAGTCTTTGAAAGTATATGACTGTTCTGGGATGAAGAGGGCGTGGTTGAGTCACAGACGGAGGGTTCTGGCTGCCCCACAACTTCGTCCAGCTCGCTGATGAACTGTTTGAGGTCCTCCAGACACCGTTCACGGATCTCCCCCAGGTTCTCCCTGAGGGGAACCTGTAGCTTCTTCTCCAGGTTGGGATCTTTAGCCACTAGCATCTTCACCACCATGCCAAATGTCTCGCAGTCCTGCTGGTACACCTGGGAGTGGACAGGAATAGAATACAAGTCAAATTGTATGAAGGTTTACAGCTTTAGAGTATTGACATTATAGCATCATGAGCTATGAAAGAAAAAGTCTTAATTTAAGAGGAGTTGTTTCCTTCCTGCTCCACCTGACACCTACATGCTAACGCTGCAGGGTCCTGAGCTGATCACTCTGGTGTTAACACACGTAATGTATTGAGAAGAGATAGCATCTTCTCTTGAGTTTCATAAGGGACCTTTATATAGGACAGGGAAGAAGCAATAAAACCCTCACTTTAGAGAAGGCTCGGGGGTTTACATCAGGCGTTAGCGGGACAATGAGGAAGAGGTGCTGGGATCCTGTTTGGGAGCTGCAATTTCACACTAAACCTCAAAGTCTCGAAACAGTAAAAAGAGTGGTTTGATTCAATATGTTGCAGGACACCAAAGGCGAACATGTGATTCTTCACATGGACCAACAGTAAAATTCCAACACACGAATAACAGAAAGTCTCTTTGGGGGCATTATTGTGAATAACCTTGTGACCCTTTAGAAATGACAAAGGAACACATAATAAATATTGCATTGCCGCTTAGATGTCCCATTTTTCTAGAGATGAAGACCCCCTCACACTGACAGACCTCAGGGACACTCACACCTCAGCTTCTCTCTGGTTTGCTGCACTATCTCTCAGTTTCCTCCATCTGTGCCTTCAGTGTTTCATTGCTTGTCAGTCTATCATAGTTCCATGTTAACTGCTTTGTAGGGATGCCTGTGTGTATATTTAGAACAGGTTGAATTTCATTAATTTTAAAAAGAGATTTCTATGCTGCAGGGGTGTTATAACTCAAAAGTCTTATTTATAGCTGTTCATCACAGGGCGGAAATAGAACGCAGGGTTGGTGCAGAGGACACATGACAAAGATCTGCTGTCAAACAGAGTTAATGTGAGTCTGCATTAAACAAATTAGATCCACTGTTGAATTATTGAGCTGAATACTGCATCTGCAAATAGAGAGGGAGTTGAAATGTTCTCGACGAAGGTTGACTGGTCTACAGAAGCACAATTGAGACCTTGTCACTAAGCGTTCATGTCCTCCTAATATTATTAAAGCACTTCACTGAGGAAGATATTTGCTGACTGAATGAGACCAGTAATTCAGCCTGTATGTGACCGTGATGAAGGCCTCCAAATCGCCTCCCTCTTGACCGCCAGCAAACACCATCAGTTTTTAATTATTGTTCAGACGGTGACCTAAATCTAACGGGACAAAATCAATTCACAGGGCGAGTTTGTGGTGAACACGAGGTTACAAACAGTTCCAGGAAACCGTGCTGACGTCAGCGCAAACTGTCTGCTCAGGGCGTTTCTTTCACTTATTTCCAGTTCATTCCTCACATACAATAAATAATCAAGTGGATGATGTAACACAGCTGTGAATTAAAAACCTGAGAGTCAGGCCCAGTTCAGTAACAGCTGATACATTTCATATTCTTTAAAAAGCCCTTTAGTCTCGTTTTAAAGCCGATAACTGATTATTTTTAATCAAAGTTTCTAAGGAAGTATCCAATCAAGCGTGCTGACAAGAACTTCTAGGAACACAGGGAAAGTTTTTTCCTGACTAACAATGTGCTAAAAAAGTACTTCCTGTATTAAAAACTACTTCCTGAGAGCCCTCCCCTTTTATCCAATCAGGAAGGACCAGACCAGTTCTTGACCTTGGGTGGAGGCGGTCAAGTGCAAGTGCTACGGTCTCTGGGGCTTTAAAAAGGTCATTTTAATAAAAATATAACCGTGTTTAAACGGTATGTTTATTGTTTCTATGTGGGAATAGACATGAGTGTGTGGCTGTCTGGTTTTGGAAAGGCAGTGAGAAGAAAAGAACAATAATGAGAGAGCGTTGGCTTCAGTCAAGCGCTGCCATCTTTGAAGCTAAAAATGTCAGTGAGGCTGAAACTGTCTGGAATTCCGCCAAAAGTATTTAGGTTCCTGAATAAATGAAATAAACCCAAATTCATATCCCAGCCTGGACTGCGAGGAGTAGAACCTAATACTCTTTATTGCTGCTCACGCCTTGTCCCATACTGTAACCAGTTAGTCTTTACAGCAGCCAAAGTCAACTCAGACAATGAGAGTGGGTTCAGGTTGAGTTTCAGCAGACCAGTTTCACTTAGCTACGCAAACACACACCGAAGGAACCAGCATTACACAGCTCAGCTTGACGTCCGGTCGATGACGGAAAGGTTCAGCTTCTGATTGAAGTGTAGAGACAATTAGTGGGCTTGAGAGGAGCTACTGGACCCAGTGTGTACGTGAGGAGATGGCTAGACCAGATTGGGGGAAGAAAACCAACAATCGGCCCACATTTGTCAAGTGGCTGCCGCAACAGAAACACTTGTGCGATTTTGCAGAGCACATCTGACAAATGAATTCTTACGTGTATTTTGTGGCGCATGTTGTGGAATGAATACCAGCCAAGTTCTTCTGGATGCCAAGTAGCTGGTTGGTTTTGTTTACTTTGTGAGCCACTTTGCCAGGAAACCAAACATCATAGGAAAGCACTTCTCTAAAAGGTTGTGATTAATGACTACTTTAGTTGAAAACATTATTTTGGTTCCGACATTTTAAAAACGAACCTGAACAGGAGAAAAAAAAAAAAAGGAAAATCCAGGCATCATTTTAAATTTGTGACAGAAAAAAAGAGACATGGAGAACTGCCAAGTCACAAATAAAGAATCACATGATTCATGTGATCTGGTTGTCTCAGAGGCCAGAGAAAGAATTAGATAATCAGAAAAGGATGGTTATCTAACCAGCTAGATGAAAACTTTATATCCTGTTAAAGCAGCACACACTCGTCCCTCTGTCCTCAAATGTTATCCTTTTTCCAAACCCTCAAGTCATAACTAATTTGAAGATGATGGCAGGGCAGTACGAGTTAAACTGTTTTGTCAGACATACAGTTTACTGATAATCATTTTCTAATATGAATATCCAACGACAACTTTTTTATATCGATAAAACCCCCCAAATAAAACCAAATGAGCCCCATTGCTTCACCGTGTGTCCTATGAAACGAGGAGCACAGATGGGTTTAAGAGAGAGACTATAAAACAGGCCTCGAGCTGCAGTGTCAGCAACATTATTATAACAGTCTATAGGCTCTGTGGCGCAGCTCGATGAGAGAGCGTAGTGTGCTCCAGGGCAGAGCTGGTTCAGGTTTAATGGTCGCAGTAAAGCAGCGGTAGCACTCACTGATGCAGGGATGGTCCTCATTAGTAAACGGAGTAAAGCTCAAACCTCCAGCCTGCGGTGGTTTTAGCTCCGTTGACCTCCAAATTTAATGTATGTATACCTTATGCCCCCTTTAAGCTGTACCTGTGTTTTTGCTTTTATATGTTCATGTACCATAATTATCCAAGTGTTTCAAAAACTCTGTGTGAGGCCTGTTACATGTGTGTATTTGATGAGATCAGTCAAACACTGGGAGGGAAGTTGTGATGTTTGAGCCATGGTGGTGATATTAAGCTTGTTGTTGGGCAACATGAGCAGTTGTTGCGTTCGTGCCAGTCCGGGAGATTTACAAAAGCTAACAGGGAAAATTCTGGTAAATTTGGCAGCCAACTACTTTGGCAGATAATTAGCCATGATTTAAATACAGTTAATCTTTATCTGGCTGGAGGCAGTGAAAAGGGGTTTTTTGGGTTACACGGTGACTGGTGGAGAAAAAGTAGAACCATTTCCCATCGTCCCATCATCGTTGTTGGTTGTTCCAGTAACACTCGTCCCATAAAACGAACCATGAATGAGTCAAAGAACGCAGAGACAGCGGGCACATATGATAAGCGTATGCTTTGTGCTATGCAAGTTAAAAACTTGCATAACTTACAAACTAATAACAGAAGTATTAACACAGAAGATGGATTTGTGTACTTCACCAACGCTAAATAAAACATTATCACTGACTTTTATCAGCGACATTGGCTGGTGGTACAACAATGATTTATATGTGAAAGCTGTATGCTGCATTGACGAAGCACTAATAATAGGGAGTGGCTTCAAGCTGAGACAGGGCAAATAATAAATCTTACATGTTTTCATAGCTAATGTGTATTTTAACACTGAAAACTATCAACACACTCATTTTAAAGAGGCAGTAGGGCGTGTTTGATTTGAAGTAAATGTTGATTGCACAGTGTTGTAATGGCTGCAGAACATTATAACTGTCTGCACTTAAAATCATTATTTCACAATGTAATTATGTGTCTCCTAAACCGGGGGCAGGAAGGCTCGATTGACGGCATGTTCCTAAATGCAACGTTTACATTTTATTAAAGAAAAAGAAACGTACCTTTACTATCTCATTGGCTTTAGCTGTGATTGCCAGAGCTCGTCGCTCTTGAAAGTTGTCTGCAGACATTTGGCACTCCTCCCCGAAAGCAGCAACCAATGGCTCCTCTTTCTCTCCTTCTGGGGGATGGTTCTCCTCCTAAAAAAGGTAGAGAGGAAACGGTGGATGAGACTTTTGAGGGCGCTAAAAACAGACAAAGCAGCAAAGCGGTGAACTCAATCAACTCACAAACATTGCCACTGATAGAGCCTTGTAGCTGGCATGGATACAATGTAATGTACATAACCACAGATGTGCAGCAATGTAAAAATAGAAACACACTGCTACAACCATTATTACAGATAGCAAACTCCCAAATGTAGAAAATAGAATGTTTACATGATGAAGTTGCTTTTAATGAACACATCGATATCATGCAGATGGCAACGCCATTAGCTTCCATCGCTACGGTCAATTCAGAATACTGAACAAAATCAATACACCATGATGATGATGTGCCATTTCTGAAAATCTGAAAGGACATGTATTAGCATCCCGGCACAGTGCTGTGACCCGACTGACCTACTGCCTGTTCAGCTGTAATATGTGGTTGATGAGGCACATCAAGAAGCAGCCACAAAGGAATTACAGATTTTTTAAATAGCACATGTAAGACCGAACCCATTGATATTTAAAGGTTTGATACAGAATTGAATACAAATTCATTTAAGCAGTTCTGAAGAGGATATGAAGGTTAGACAGGCAAGCCATGATGAGTCCTCTAATGTACACAGTGGAAATTCTAGTACCCATAAGTATTACTGCATCCAGAGAAAGAGCGAAGGGAAGAAATGAGGCCAACTTGGATCACTGCTCAATCCCTCTTTTCCTCATTTCCTGATACCATTAGAGGTTGAAGGCCAGGGAGCAGAGCTGCCCAGCCATGACTAAAGTCCACTCATACATTAAGAGAAACAGGCCACAGTCAGTCATATAAATCGCTACATGACTGAGGGAAGAAATTACAGGAGATGGTACATCACAAAGGCGAGTGTGGTCGGAAAATAAAAGCACAACTCATCGCTCTTTCCAATGTCCTCCCTTAGGCTTTACTTGAGAGAAGTCGCTTGTGTACGGATGAAGGATCGCATTTGGCGTTCTTCAGCCTCCTTGGCCCGAGTGAAGAATTATCTAAGTCTTTCATTTCAACTAACTGGGCACAACCCGATCATGTTTGATTCAACACAAATCCTTGCTGATAAATTCTATAAAATGGCAATGAATGTAGAAAGAACGGATCTTTTCTAGGTAAAACAGAGTGTATTCCTTCTCCTTACTTACTCATTTGTCATTGGCATGATCGGCTATGATTATTTGACCATATCCAGTTTGTAGCAATGCCAACACCCCAGCAGATCATTGGATATATATTTTTTTCTTTTCTAAATGTTTCTAACTGAATAGAAATAATTGCCTTGTGCGAAGAGGAAACCTTATGGTGACCTTTCAGTTATTGGAGAGGCACTCTGCCCTCTCGACCAGCCTGGCTCGGAGCCCGGGCTGGAGTTGCTCTTTAGGTCCCCTCCTTGGTCTGTTCTTTCTGGGATGGCTCCAGAAATCCTGCTTGTGTGTTTGTTGAATCTCCACAGCAGGCAGCAACCGGGGGCCATTAGTGCAGGCTTTACTGGGGGCACAGCACAGGCCTTTCATCTTGGTCAAGGTTATGGGTTTGTGCCCCCAGAGCAGAAGAAAACAATACGCCGCAGGCCAGATCAAACACTGCAAGCAAGAGCAGCGATGTGTATGGGTGTATGGAAGGGTGGAGCACTTTGTGAAACTTTTCATCACAGCAGTTGATTAAGAGGGGAGGAAAGGACTTGGTATCTAAGATGTATTTCCTAATTTAGCATTAGTAGCAACATCAGTAGCAGCTTAGTAGAGAAAATCAATGTTTTGCTTTGTGTGTCTTTTCTTCTGTTATTTAACACACAGGAATCAATCAAATGAATCCATAATTTGAGATATAAACAAACAGGTTTCAGCTTAGTGACTCCTCATCTGTAAAGTTAGCTAGCTTTAGCATTGTTTGCTATTCTTCATGGTTGGACTAATAAATCTGCATTCTTTCTGATGGCCAGCAGGGGGCGGCTCCACTTGCTACAAAGGGACATCTGATTGTTTAGAAGTCATAAGAAAATTACTTCTCACTTGATTTATTACCTCTAATAGTTTATAAACTGTGGTCTGAAGGTTAGAAAAGCGGGTACCGAATGGTTGCTGGTTTTATCCCCTGGACCGGCAGGAACATGTGGGCAGTCTGAGCTTCAACCAAAATGCCAAATTCAAGGCTTCAGATGGTTTGCAACAAACTAATGAGCAACCTCCCAGTGGCCTTGGCAGTTTTGTACACATGTATAGAAAATGGGCGTCTATGGGTGAAACATAGTAGCGGACCAGGAAGGGCTTTGTCTTACCAAAGGACATTTGATAGTTTGATACGTGGCGGTTGGTACATGTGTGAAGCTTTTTTTTGCCTGTGACCTATTTGTTGCACATCAATTTTTCAGAAGCCTGCTACAACCAAACACCCCCAGTCACACCCCTTTAACAGAGAAAGGAAACTATTGTTCATTGTAAACAGTCCAAGACCATCCCAGTGAGTTCCCCGGAGACCCTCTCTTAGCTACGTGGCTAAGATCATGTGATAAAGTTAGGACCTGCTAATGCGGTAGCCTCTTCCCCTCCTGGGTGGTCACATGCAGACCCAGTGTGCCTACTCACATCTGATTCTATTTAGACTCCCCTGCATAGATGGAAATGGGGTGATATCACCTAAATGCGCTATTATTTAAAAAGCCTCTTCATTTAATATACAAAAACAGTACAAAAAACAAAACTAAGAAGCATTTTTTTAAGGTTTAAAAACAACAGCCTCACTTGTACTTTAGGTGACACTCAAGCACTTTTCCCAAGATCATTACAAGTTCTTGTGATTGAAGTCTGCTTACACCACAGGTAAACAAAGCACAGGCCTGATGGCTTTTATGCTTTGCGTGAGGGCCACTTAAAAACCCATTAACATACTTGAAGGGGACTAAACACTTATTAGAGTGATGGAATTTAAGAAGGTCCAGATGGATCCTGCTGTACAGTGAAAAAGTCAGAGCCCATGGCATACAATTAAGTGTATGTTCAAGACTGTATTAAGACAAGAAACACATGGACGGATAAGCCATGTGCTTGTTATACTCTCGTTGTGATTACAAAAATGCTGGTTGACTTGTTTTTATCTATATGAGCTCACCTTATTTGAAGTTGCACTATGTGGTGAGCCTTCCCTTGACAGACCAGGAATTCTGTCTGGAAAAAAAAAAAAGCACAAAAAAAGAAGTTTGACAGAGAAACAAAAACACTTGACATAAGAAAAATAATAAACTACAAAGAGGAGGAGAACAGCAGGAGGCGGGAAAATGATGGGAATAAATGTAATTTAGTATGTCAGAAACTTGAGCATATGTGCTTATGACAATCAGGTTGTGAATAAGGTGCTGAGATTTAGTTCCAGGATCCAGACAGGTACCCGAGGCTACAACATCTGGAACAATCGTGAAACAGATGGTCCACTCTTCTACTCCAAACTCCAATAGGTAGAATCACTGTAATGTAGACTTCAGCCCTCAATAGATTGCCACACATCTATCGGACACCACCTCCTCTCTCAAATCTCTCACTTTCTGGCTTTGTAGCCAACCAAGTCAGTCTACCAACAACTATGAGCTTTACAGCCTAACCGTGTAACAAAAACACTCTGATGATGTGGAGGCTTTGCCTTCAGGAATATCCATCAGACATTCTATACACTCTCCCTCTTCTTCCACACACGACCTGGTGGCATCTTTATGAGGCCTGACAAAGTGGCCGACAGAACTGGGACGCAGGCTGGCTGCTGGACACATTAGAAACGCTCCCCGCCTCTCTCCGGTTACCCAGAGTGAGAATATGTTAAGTTTAACAACTGTAACCTTTGGAAACTTCTGAAACAAATTCTCTGCATGTCGTCTCATCTTGCTTTTATTAATTTCCATTGTAAAAAAAAAGAAAAGAAAGGGTACTAACCCAATCCCATGTGGAATATAATTTGGATAGTGCTGTAAATTGACTGTTTCTCTGCTTACATTATACACAAGTAGAAAACCGATATATGATGGCTGGTCATCAGCCAACACAAATAGCTGAGTAATTATTTACCAGCTATATCAAAATCTGCAGGGCTCGACTTTCCTTGCCTGATGACAACAACTACCTGTACTGTACTTACCAGTCCTCTTGCTCTGAGAATAACTCTCTTCATACCCTGTAGGAAGACCAAACCGTAAGGTCACTTTCTGTGTAAATCACAACAACTGCACCTTCTGATCTTATAGCAATCTAAACCTACAAGCGCTTCTTCACCAACATGTAAATGACACATTATGCTCTGTTCTGAAGGTCATGCATTTCAGCTGCTTTCACAAAGTTCCAGCATATAAACTAGAAACAACACATCTTTCATTTCTCTTCCAAATGTGCATGATGACATAACGAGGTTAAATGAGCTCACATCATGTGGAATAAGTACCACTGGGGAAAGACAGAAAGGCGGCACTGTGGATGGTCGTGCACGTACATGAAAATGTACTTCTTTTGGGAAGTTAAGATCTACTGAGACTACATACAACATGCAGTAAGAATAGAGATACTTCAGCACTTGCACATTTTACAATCCAGTTAATATTAGATGTGAAATAAGATGTGCAAACTAGGCTTTCAGTTAGGTAAAATATAAAATTGAAACAAATAAAAAAGGTAATGCAACGAGAGATTAGTTATCGTCACTCAGGTGAAAGTTTGTTCACATAGCTCGATGTACAGACCCAAATTGTCATGCCCGCTCTGTTGAGGAAAGGGCGCCCCCCAAAGGTGCTCAGAAACACCCGTGTGTCCCTCTGAACCATCCACACCTGAAAAGCCAGTCAACCAGATGATCAGTCATGATAGGCAGTACAAACATAGATAGGAGAGAAAATAATTTGATCTGTTACTAAACAGGGACATTTGGGGTTATGGCGATACATTTCAGACACATTCTGGTAAGACAAAACTCAAGGACATCGCCTTGTTCCTATACAAAAAAGGACAAATTCCAGTAAAGCCTTACAATTTGAAGGGAAAAACACTTTAGGGTGTGCCAACTACACCTACAGACGTGGGCTGATTGTCACGTTAAGAAGCATCAGCCAAAGGGAAGCTTGAAGAATTCAACATACTCTTGCCTTGCTGTGAGGGAAATGGGAGGTTTTTGGCTCTATCAGGTGAGTAGCCTCTGCTGCTGACACTGGAGCCGGAGCGACTGTGGGGGGAGCGGGCCACATCACGGCGCACAGGGGAGCGATCTCTGAGGGGAGGAAATGGAGCTGCCTTTCTCCTGTAGTGGTCTCTGTCCTCCCTGAAAAAGCAAAATGAATGTGCCGAGAGTCATCATTTAAAAATAAAGCAATTAAAGTGCTGTGTGAATGACAAATGAACCGACGGCAATTTATCAAGCAAAGTCAACCACAACTGACATGCTTGTGTTTCAGAGAATGTCACATACCTACCTTCTACATATACAAAGCACAATGCTGCCATCTAGCATTCACTATGTGGAATCCACACACACACAACTGATTTAACTGATGTTAAAAATAATCCCACTTTGAGGCATAGAATAGTGAATTGCAGAACAAGCAGAGTAAACGACTAATCGGGGAGTATGACATGGATGGAAAACAGACAAAAAAATTAAAACAATGCAAATAAAGTTATAAAAATACAAGTTACAACAATGAAGCTGATCTACGTGTAAAATAGGATTAAAAATCAATTGGTTTTCTGCACATCCAGTTTCAACAGCCCTTGTGCAACTGAGAAAACACCCATAAGAGGGTCTGTGGGTGTCTTTAGCCAATTGTTGCTTAAAGATATGAACATATAGCATTACATTTCAGCTTCCTTAAATCTGATAGTCAAAAGGAAAATTTCTATATCACCCGGAGAAGCGCCAAAGTATACTTTTAAAGCAGATGGAGTAGAACAATATCCTCCGTTGTTGTAAGTTACAGGACTTTAAACAAATATAACAATATATTGGCAGACTGTAAGTAACATATACTGCTTCATTGTGGTTGTATAGTAAAACAAATGAAGAAATTGCAATTTATACTACAGCCTGACATTGGCCTGAGTCGCTGGCTGTAAAACATGCTTATGACCTACAACTTCACCTGTGTTCAAGGACACTTACAAGGAGCCAGGAATTTGCTTCATGCCCTGTTGTTTGGCTGCAGTGAATAAACTGCATACAGGAAACAATGGTGGTACACAGATGCTTTGAAATGATAAATTAGTCATTTGTACCCTCTGTCCAGGTTAAGGATGGCTTGCACTAGTGTGTCTTCCCCGCTCTCTGGGAGTGATCTGGGTGCCGGGTAGATGCCCTGGTTTCGCACACTGTGAGGAGGAGGCGGTGCACGGTTGCTGAGGGTAAACAAAAATAAATAACAGGTGGCTTCGTTTTAGCCCGTCAAATCAACCCATGTTGTTTAACAAGACAACCATTACATTTGGTACATTTGTACTTTTCCAGCCTCATAATGAGATTTCAGAATGTGAATATAATTGTTGATTTGGAAACAAACATAGACAGAGACATTGAAAACCAAGCAGACATGCTTTGCTTAGACAAAGTAATCAAACATGGGAGTTGTTCACAACAACATTGCTATATCTGGACGGAAATTATAACATCAAATTGTCTTGAGTGATATTACTTATGTAGCACAAAGTGCACAAATCATTAGCTCCCTTATGCAGCAATAGTGGAGATCAGTTTACCCAAACTCCAAAGGCCGTCCTGCATGTTGATCATCTCTGGGTCCTCTGTAAGGATAATCCTCCTGTGGGACAAAAAAAGTAAGTGTAAAATTAATAACATTCATCAAATTGAGCATTATTGGCACTTTCCCCCCAAATGCATTGATAATTGGCCCAACACAACAAAGAATATAGATCTAATAATATTAACTCAAACTAATTGACATGCAGGCAGCAACACGACATAATTAAATTGCGTGACATTTATGCTCCCACCCTTCTTGAAGGTGGAGCAGCTCTGCGTTCAGCAGAGAAATGAGAGCCGTCTCCATGGTAGCCCCTCTGATCTTCGCCATGGTAACTGCGTTGGCCACCGCCTCCATTTGGGAAAAAGCGTTGACCTCCTTCGTATTCATACCCGCCGCGGTTGTAGTCTTCCTCTGGCCTACCAAACGGGGCCCTCCTCTCCGCCGCTCCAGCTGCTCGTGGGTATGGGCCCTTCACAGGATGATTAAATGTAAGCAGGTGGCATTTTCAGTTCGATGCTTTAATTTTTAAATTGTTACTGGGTTAACAATTTATGTTATGAAACGTCTGCCAATGATGCATTTGTTAGAATTGATTTAGTTTCTCATAGGGGTATGCAAATATAAAAGTACACAAGTACAATAACCAATTTAAAGAACGCTTGATCACTAAAACAACTACTCTATATTGTCAAGCATGAATATACTCTCACCGGTCTCTCAGATAAAAAGCGTTCTTCATACACGTCTCGTATGCTCCTGTCTCTCCTGTATGTCACTGCATAAGAGAAAGAGAGAAAGATACTGTAACTACTGTGCATGGCAACAGACAAGGGTGCTACCTCAGAATAAATGAGGTAGCCTGTGTACTTCTTTTATTTTCAGCCAACAACATTGAGAAGCAATATTCCAGTCAAAATCATTAGATCCAGGGAAGCACAGGAATGCAGAGTACATTTCATCTAAACACACAATAGTTTATGTTTGTATGCTGCACTCATAATGTTATAAAAGTATTTAGAAATGTGATTGACTTACTCTTTTTCCAAGGACTCCTCTGAAGCGGCTTGATATCAAGAAAAGTAGACCTTTAATACAATCTGGAAAAAGGTTTTAAAAAATACACTTTCATTTCCAGACAATTGATATGACGACTTTCTGGATATTGAAGATAACAAAACTGAAAGTACATAGAAAATGTCTTTTGTCAGTCACGTAGAATACAGCAATAACAGCTCTAACTTCACTTCATTAGATTTGATCTAGCAGCCTAGCAGGCGGAGTTTACGTTCAGCAGACTAGACTGACCTCTTGGGTGACAGTGCCAATTGACAGACAATAAGCAGCAAAGCATCGACTCAATATCACTCGAACCGCGCTACATAAATCTCAAGAACAAAAAACGTCACGGTGTTTTTACGTAAATGTAAAAGGAGCGAATGTAGATTCATACAGACTGGCAATGCTGACAAGCGAACGTTAGCCACCAGTTATGCTGCTACTATACACACATTTTATTTCATGTGAAGTCAAGCTACCTACCGGTTTCTCCAAAACATAAATACAAAATATATGTTAACAGCGCATTATAACCTTTTATAGACTAAGACGTCTTACGTTATATGACACTGAAGTTGAATTTACGCCACATATAGCAGGAAAACACTGTTACCTTCCTCTGCTGTTTAGATAGCCTTACGTTAGCCTCTCCTAGTAGCTAGCTGTACTACGGCTTTTTTATTGGAGGATATAGTTGCCATCGCGTCATCAAATGGCGACTTATGCTTGCTAAATGCTAGCTTCTGCAAATGCACAACATACGGCGATTTAAAACCAATTCTAGATATTCATTGTTTTCCTGAGGGTGTGGACTGTGCCCGTAAGTCATTTGGTCGTTGTATCATGCTCGTGAAAGTAATGTTGAATTCAATTGGTATAGATCGCCTTTTTATTTCCCGTTGTTTATGATCATTTTGCTGTCTGGTTTTGTCTTATAGTGTGTCATATGAATCCATCATGAGTGGGGGGTTGGCACCAAGCAAGAGCACCGTGTATGTGTCGAATCTCCCATTCTCTCTCACTAACAATGATCTACACAAGGTAATTTAGTGACGTAATATATCTCTAGATTGACACTGGAGTTATGCTTTTTCTCTCATTTATAGAACGATAAATGAGAATTACTATCAGTGACCCACTAAACAAGCAACCTCTGAACATAAACACAGTGCTTTGTCTCATTTCAGCTATTTACCAAATATGGAAAAGTTGTGAAGTGAGTAATTGTGCTGTCATAATATATTGCAATATGTAAAAACTCATATAGAACCAGAAATTGATGGGTTAATAATGTCATGTCGTGCATGTTTCAGGGTTACAATCGTAAAAGATAAAGACACTCACAAAAGTAAAGGGGTGGCGTTCGTTCTATTCCTGGACAGAGAAGCAGCTCATAACTGTGTACGATCTGTGAACAATAAACAGGTGAGTCTGTGTTAAAGTAATTCACTTATGAGCTGCAGCATTCAACACTGACATGTCTTGTGTGCTGTAACGCTTTTTAAAAACTTTTAACTGTGAGAGTGACATATGTGCTTGTCTTCCAGTTGTTTGGAAGAACGGTGAAAGCAAGCATTGCTGTTGACAATGGGCGAGCCGCTGAGTTTATAAGAAGGCGAAACTACACAGACAAGACAAAATGTTACGAATGTGGGGTTAGTATGTCATTCTTTTGTTCCTGGAAATAGTAAAAAATAATACTTGCAAATGTAACATAATTACATCTACCATCCCTTGTGAGTGTAAAATGTAAAATATTTTCCTCCCATGGTAAATAATTAAAATTGGGGTTATACATCCCTTTACAACAAACATTTAAAAGGTATGTAGATCATTTTATGGCTACTCTGTGTGTTTTTAAACAAACCATCACAGGACTCAGGACATCTGAGCTACGCATGCCCGAGCAACATGCTGGGAGAGAGGGAACCTCCGAAGAAGAAAGAGAAGAAAAAGAAGAAAAAGGCAGAACAACCTGAGCAAATGTAAGTATTAAGATAATGTGAGATATTTGGTAACATTTGATGCAACAATTCTTTCTAATCCATAAACCTTTTTAAATCTCCCTTTATAGTGAGGAAGAAGCAGAAAGTGAGGAAGAAGGAGAGGACCCAGCTTTAGATAGTCTAAGCCAAGCCATTGCTTTTCAGGTAAACAGGCAGATTAAGAAACAAATAAAATATTTAGACCCTTTGATTCAGTATTACATTTTGTTCCCTGAGTTGTATCCTTGTGACTAAAATGCAGCTGCTACATCTCTATTTAAAGACATTATTATCTCAAAAAGAGAATAGCAATGAGATAATATGAATAATTGGCTTTGAGATTTTGAACTTTGAGGGAAAAAAAATCTGCTATAATTCAC
The DNA here is from genome assembly GCA_901007825.1 of Macroramphosus scolopax. Taxonomy (NCBI): domain Eukaryota; kingdom Metazoa; phylum Chordata; class Actinopteri; order Syngnathiformes; family Centriscidae; genus Macroramphosus; species Macroramphosus scolopax. Next base: position 71,759 of record CAAKHC010018717.1, read on the forward strand.
TGCATTCTCTCCTAGCACAAACATATTTATTTGCTTCGTATCCCTCCAGCAAGCCTGTGTTGATGAAGAGGAGAAGCAGAGGAAGCCAGTGATTGTGTCGCAGGAGGACGCTGCTCATCCCTCCACATCCGCAGACTCCAGGAAGCCAAGGATCAAAAAGAGTGCATATTTCAGTGATGAGGAGGAGCTCAGTGATTAAAAAGAAAAACACACAATATATTTTTATACGTTATGTTACAGTGGGAATGTCAAGAAATGTCTCTCTTTAGACAAAGTCAGGAATAACTGGTGTGATTGTTGTGCTGATTGATTACAAGTTTGTGTGTTTTTGTCTGCCAATAAAAGCTTTTCTAATGACCACATCATTTTTTATTTCAGTGTTAAAAAGGAAAAGGAATGCTGAAGTAGATCAACGATTGAGTTGCAGAATTATGTCTGTTATGTAACTGGAATGATTTCTATCATTTTGGACAATTTTAATGGACAGAAATTTAGCCAGGGCCTTAGCCACGCACCCAAGATTGATTCAAACATAAACATTACATGGGATGATGGTATGTATTCATATATTTTTTGCTGTACTGTGTCAAAGTGTATTGCTCTACACATTGCAGTTTATTTCTCTCGTTACTACTTGTCGGTATCTCTCATCCCAAATCAGTGAAAACCAGAGGATGACACATTTTGGGATTTGACTGCCTTACTTGTAGCAAAATTCTGTGAAAACTTAAATATAATTCCATAAAGGAATATAGAAATATACCACGAACATCAATGATGCAACTAAAATGGGAATACCCAGATTAATTCGGATTTATGGTAATCAGACAAATGAAAACGAGATGCTAGTGTGTTATTTATAGTGATATAATTATATGTAATATAATACAATGCAATATATAATATATTATTATGTAATATATGATATTATATTACATTATATTATATAAAATCACTTAGTAGCAATGGGATTTTTTCTTATTTTTAGATATTCCTGTAAAGTTGAAGGTGTGCTAACTGGCGAAATCGTCAATTGATAGAATATGCTTTGCTTTCTTTATGGCCATGAAATAAATGTCGTGTGTTACCGGGTCAGGTTCAATACCCGAACTGTTCGACTACTGGACAGTTTGAATGTACCGAAGCAGGCGTTCACAGAGAGCACGTGAAGGCGGCAGAGCTGCTTCATCAAGAGGAATGTCAGCGTCGGGAAGTAACCCGGCCTCTGTTTGGCCAGGGCGAGTCACGTGACCGCTTCCCAAGCGGAGTTTCCACGACAGCTGGAAGCCGAGCGGCACAGGCGCATCGCGTCTTTGCTGAAAAATATTGGAAATAAGCAGACTTCTGCTCGTCTCCGCACCTCCAGATAAACCCTTGTCTGGCATGGGCGACAAGAGGAGTCCCACAAGGTAACGACCGAGTTGAAGCGTCCTAGATATCCGAGCTGAGGAGGGAACAGACATTGGCGGAAAATGGTTTTCTCCGCGGTCTCTCTCTCTCTCTCAGCGCGCGCGCGCGTGTGTGTGAGTGTGTGTGTGTGTGTGTGTGTGAGTGAGTGTGTGCGGGTGTTAAAACCTCATTACAGTGTTGGATCACAGTGCGCTTGCAGATGATTTCTAAATCCGAAAGGCTTACCCAGATGTTTGCCATCGATAGCCTCCGTTGATGCTAACTGAACTCTGTCTCCTCTCGCCCCCCCTGTTTTTCCCCTTTCCGTTTTTAAATTCTTTTTTTTTTTAATTTATTGTTTCAAGGCCGAAGCGTCAACCGAAGCCCTCCTCCGACGAGGGGTTTTGGGACTGCAGCGTGTGCACGTACAAGAACACGGCAGAGGCTTTTAAGTGCATGATGTGTGATGTCAGGAAAGGGACATCAACAAGGTAAGGCGATGGATATACATTACCTTTTTGTTTATTTATTTATTTGTCCTCTTTGCATCAGCGGGTCCCAAAGGGGTTTCCTTGGGAAATGATGGATCACTTTAATCTCCCTCCCTACAAGCAATTTGTGCATTTATTTGAAACAATGCATTATGACAAGTAATATGATCCCTCCACACACAGTACAGTCGAGCTAGTAAACATAAACAGCTATTTTATAGCAGTTTGTCTGCTGATCTTTTTCATTTTTATAACGTACGTCTGTGTGCTGGTGAACAGATATTTCCCTTATCATATTTTCACATATCATCTAATCAGTGCGGTGTGTGTTCTTGCAAGGGTGTTGACACTGACCTTAGTGAGATGAGGGAGCGTAATGGCTTGCTCTTTAAGCACACACATCCATCTTGTTGCCCTGGAGAAATCTGTAACAGAAGAGGGGAGGGGGGGGGCATCGTGTAGGTGCACACACACACACACACACACTCGCACAGCGTGCCCTCTGTGCTGTGGCTGATATTTGCCCTATTATGAGTAATTTGAGCCAGGAAATGTCTGTTATTCCTGCGTGGCCGTCTGCATCAGGATGAAAACACAGCAAAGCCTGAAGTGGAGGAAGTGTAGCTGTCAGCTCCGGCTTTGGGAAACAGCGTGCGTTGTTACATGATCCCCCCCCTTGTCAATGCATCACCCAATTATTGTTTTCTGCATTAGCACAACTTTGCCACCTACAGCAGGAACAACACACTGATGCAGTTGTCAGCTCGCTCAGCAATGCGTTGGTTTCCTTGTGTCGGCGCACGAAAAAAATGCATGTGCGCACTTGTGTGTATGTGTGTGGGAGGGCTACTTGTGAAAAGAGTTTGTCAGAGCAGCTGCCAGACAGACAGCCGTAGCTCATTACTATGCAACAGCTTAATCAGCCTGCTGTCATCAGAGACACACACACACGCTCACATACAGATGCACTCAACATGCAAATTTTACACATGACCGCATACTCATTACACAAACACTCATTCCGAACGCACACACTCTTAAACACACTCGAGTGCACAGTTGCCGCTCACGCAAACAAAGACTTTGAGGAGCAGACATGCGATTGTCACAGCTTATTGCGATTGTGTGCGCTCACAGAAACGCACAACTTGGAGCTTTTTGCCAGAAAACCTGGCTGAATCCTCTCACCGAAAGCTGTGACATCCCCTCTCCTTCCCATCTGGGCATTTTTAGGGAACTTGGCAAGGACGCAAGTGCCCAAAAATTCCTCGCTACACCCGTGACTCTAAGCAGCATCTTTAGAAAACATCGTCTTTTTTTTATTGTTAAAAACACCTTGTCTTCTCAACTAATACTCTGTGCACACATGGCATTAGTTGTCATGCTCTTCTTGCAGGCTTACACACACAAACACATGCCAACACTGCAGCAAAACGGTCACACAGGTGGTCGCAGCTGTTAATGACCGAACAAAACAGACAAGTGGATTTCTCAGCGAGCAAGACGAAGGTGCTAAAGGGCAAATGACACGCGGAATATAAATGTGGGACCTCGCTGGCTGCTAAACATGTATGGATGAGCTTTTACTGTGAAGGAGAGAATAAAAAAGCTTGACACGGGCATGTGGGTTAAGAGGAAGCGTCCCATAACCTGAAGGTCACACACTGGACGGCAGCCAGCGTGTGTTCAGCGAAAGTAAATCATCGCTCGAGAGTTGAGATCGCCAACTAAATGCATGACAAATTTACTTTTTCTGACAGGTTCTATGTATTTTTGGCAAGTAGTCGAGGTGACTGATGCTAAAAGTGGAACGTTTTCAGACAAGGGAAGTATTTCAGTGAGAGTGAGAGAGTCTGCATGTAGATAGCCATCAGGAGACGAATGTATAATGATGCGGGGGGTTAGCGGATCTCGCTGCCTACATCCCTCTGATGTGGAGAGATGATCTACTGCAGGGGCCAGCGAAAGTATATTATTGAGACTGTGAGTTTGACTGAAGACGGGGATACATCAGCAGGATTGGAGTCGCTTATCTGAAGAGGTACAGAGAAACGGAAGATAGAGACGGATGGATAAAAGAGGGGACGGGCTGGAGTTTTTGCTAATTCCGTGAACGACTCTGAAACAGTCGCAGCTTGGATGTCGGATTTGAAAAGTGTATGTTTTGGCACAGGGAAACTGATGCAACAAGCTGCCTTTGCTGTGCATTTGCAAACATGAACTTTCCTCTCAGACATGAACTTTCCTCTCTGTGTTCTAAGTCAAATTGGTACCTGTCTGCAAAGTTCACACATATAAATCAGCATGAAGTCAATGCGTGTATCCCCGGCTTCTCTGTGTGGCCTTTACACAGTGACTATCAAGAATGTAGTGTGAGCTATGCTATGGATTCTCTGCACCTATATTTAGAGAGGAAAAATATCCAGGCCACAAACTGGATCCACCCATCACTATAGATTAATATGAAAATAAGTTGTTGACCCCGGGCAAGCTGGTAGCTTACAGTGTTATAATTAAAGCCTTCTGCACAAAGACACAGATATATCATCGTTACAGATCATGCATGCTCATTAGCATGGTGCGTTGCAAAGAAAGAGTGGGTGAGTGATATTATCTCCCTGTCAGCCCTTTGAGCTCCGTCCCAGCCTTTTGAAAAATCAGAAGAAATTCACGGTGCATTGGTGTCGTACTGACAGGCCGTTTGATACGTGCAAGGTCACGTGTTTGATTGCTACATCAGCTGAAACACCCAATCAGAGTGTCCTTGAGCAAGACGCTTTATGCCTCCCAGCGCCCCCATTAGGACTTCTCTCGGATTAAAGTGTCACCTTAATGCTTTAAAACTACAAGATAAAAGATCGGAAACATTTCGGAGTCGATGCTGCTGCCCTGTGTTTGGAAATAGAAGCTTAAATGTTCCGGAGAAAAATGTGGTGTGAAGCGGTGCTGACAGACAGCCGTTAAAGCTAAACACCGACCATAGCTGAATGTTACTGGGTGTAATAGAGCAGCATGTGTGACTTTCTCCGGTGTCTAGCTTCTACCTCCTGCATCTGTTCACTGAGCTGAGCTCTGACAAGACAGGCCCACGAGGGAAACACTCACTGTGTGCATGCTCTGCATGTTCAGGGGCTTGTTTGGCGGCTTTATATTTCCGCAGGTCAGAACAGTGAGCTTGATCATGTGCCGATTAGTTCTCTCTCTCTCTCTCTCCCGCCTTTGGCTCCCTCCTTGTGTTGCTTTCTCCTCACCTTTATCCCTTCCCCTCTCCTCGGTTCTTGTTTGCTCTCTCGTTCCCGACTCCCTCGCTCGCCCCGGCAGTTGAACTCCACCTAGGGCGTCGTCTGCTGACAGACTGACTGATGTGCAGGTTTCATCAGCTCTACATAAACAAGCGCAAACCCTTCCAGCTGGATGCGAACCCGTCAGCGTCTGTGTGTTTGGAAGTCAGACGTCTCTCGGTTCATGTGCGGCACACACACCAAACATCAGGCTATAATTGTGCAGGTTGCATGATTGCAACAGAAATATGTAGCTTACAACATGGTTCCTTTACAAAGACAGAGCACTAGTGTGCTAAGAAAGGTAAAATTACCAACAAAAATAACATTTTAAAGCAAAATAAATTACCATAACAAATTAGCTAGAACGCAAAACCTCTCAGATGCGGAAAAAAACAAATCACATCGTGGTGCTTCAAAGCTTTTGCATTCATTTTATTTATTAAGTCCATGATTGGTATCATGATAAGATGCTGATCAGCCTGCTGGAGCCGTGCGATTATGTTTGAGTTTCTTAAGAATATCTTCCAAAGAGAGAATGAAAGGATTTATTATCTCACTGTTTGATGAACTACTTGTTTTCTTAAATATCTGCGCTGGTAAAAATGTGCTACTGCAGTCAGATAGTAAAATACATTCATCACAATGGGATGCATACATACATGTATGTCTGGTTTGGTGGGAATAAGCTGTCCGATATTGCTGCAGTACCTCTGCACCTGAAAAAGACTTTAGACTTGAATACTTAGAGCAGCTATTGACTAAGATAATGTATCACTGACAGTGTGTAACATCAGAGGCGTCGCTCATACTGATAAATCAGATACTATCATGTCTCTGTATCTCTCCCCGGCTTCACCGAGCCTTCCCGAGAGTTTCATATCACTGTGCATCCTCACTGCGACTGTACTGTACTGTTGACTCTCACTCCGTGTCGTCTTCGGCCGTGCAGGCAGATGTTTTCGGTGAAAAAAGGCTGCTGAACACTTCCTGCTCGGCACCCAGCGGTTAGCGACGAGCTGGTGAACAAAGTGTAGCGTTTAGAAAATGAAAGAGACGGATATTCCCCCGAGATGTTGGAGAGCAAATATCGAATCAAAGCAGAGTGAATATTGGCTACGTCCACACGAGAATGTTTTCATTGTAGAACTGCATTTTAAGAAAGAAAAGGATCTTCATCCATGTGAGCGTTGTAGCGCAGTTTCAGGAATAATCTCTGTTTATACGAGGGCTTGGTAGTGCCTACAACCTCATGATGCAGCCCATATGACGATATAGAGGCTGTGATACGAACCCTATTGCGATATACATGCCACGAATACGAACCCTATCACGAAACAGAGGCCACGATACTAACCTTATCACGATATAGAGGCTGTGATGTGAAACCTATCACAATACAGAGGCTGTGGTACGAACCCTATCGCGATACAGAGGCTACGATGCGAGCCCTATCACGATACAGATGTCGCGATGCGAGCCCTATCACGATACAGATGTCGCGATGCGAGCCCTATCATGATACAGATGCCACGATGCGAGTCCTATCACGATACAGAGGCCGCGATGTGAGCCCTATCGCGATACAGAGGCGACAAGACAATACGCATCACAACACAGAGGCCACAACAGAAGAGTCTACGCTGATAGCGTTTCTGTACATCTTTACCCAGGAAGGAGGTTTCCCAAAGGTCCGTTCTCAGCGACCTACAATGTAAGTTGTGAGTAGGTTTATGTCTCCCCTCCTCTTGTTACCACCTTTTTACAGCTTCCA